>PVIU01005016.1:49851-119198 GCA_004026605.1 Ondatra zibethicus
CCATTGCTGGTGGGAATGCAAACTTGTGCAACCTCTTTGGAAATCAGTGTGGCGGTTTCTCAGGAAATTGGGAATCAACCTACCTCAGGATCCAGCAATACCACTCTTGGGAATATACCCAAGAGAAGTCCAATCATACTACAAAAGCATTTGTGCAACTATGTTCATAGCAGCATTATTTGTAATAGCCAGAACCTGTAAACAACCTAGGTGCCCTTCAATGGAAGAATGGATCAAGAAAAGGTAATCTTCACATATTTGTTGGAAGGCCAGACTAGCTACAGGCTGATGGCTTCAGTTAACTACGTTTTTTTTTCCTTTTATATTCGTGTGTGTGTGTGTGTGTGTGTACATGCACACACACACACACACACACACACACACACACACACACACACACACACACACACATGCAGTGGTTCTCTCCTTCCACCATGTGGTTTCTGGGAATTAAATTCAGGTTGCTGGGCTTGGCAGCAAGTGCCTGTACCACCTTAACCCCTCACCATCCCTAAGGGCTCAGTTTCTCACCACTCATGTCTTGCCAAGAGCTGCCCTCATGACAGAGCAGCTAGCCTCTCCTGACAGAGAGTGGTCAAGGAGACACAAAATGCTAAAGCGTGTCCTCACAGAATGTGAGACTGAAGAGTAAACAGGGCCGGTTTTGAAAGACTTGATTAATCTGAAGAAAAGAATGAAATTAGAGAAACTTTTACTTTGTATTTATAATTTGATCATCTTGAACTATTGGAAATGGTTTATTTTATGGTTACTTAATTTTCCATAGCTTAAAAAATTAATGGATTCTCTTTCATTTCAAAATGTATTTGACATCTTAATGTATTATAAAAATATAAGGAAGCTGGGCGGTGGTGGCACATGCCTTTAATCCCAGCACTCAGGAGGCAGAGGCAGGTGGATCTCTGTGAGTTCGAGGCCAACCTGGTCTACAAGAGCTAGTTCCAGGACAGGCTCCAAAACTACAGAGAAACCCTGTCTCGAAAAAAACCAAAAAACCATAACAAAACAAAATATAAGGAAATCAGTACTTCTCAGTTGCCAAGAGAATGTAATTTATTCCAAATGCACAGTTGGATATGAGAGCCTCTAGCTACCCAAGTGGCTGAAGCAGAAAGATGGCTTGAGCTTGGGAGTTAGAACCCAAGCATGAGAAACTTAAATGAGATTCCATATCTTAAAACCAGATAAATTGAAGTACAAAGTGAACAAGAGTAGTGTGTGGGTACGGGGTTGTCAGACTGAGGGTTGTGTGTCAAGGGCATCAGCACAAACTGGATACCTATTAGGAATGCAGATCTCACCCCAAACCTAAGAAACTATGGTCTCCTTAATTATTCTTGTGAGGCACATAGGAAAAATATTATCTTGAATATTTTTCAAGAACATGACTGGGGTAATTTGTATGCTTAAGAACCACCCAAGTCTATATGCCCATCCCATCTCTGTCATTTTGATACCATCATGGTGTTGTTGAGTAGGGTTGCAACTGTAATGATTCAGCCACAATATGGCTGATGCTTCCCGCTTCCAGGGCCATGCACATTCTCTCTCTCTCTCCCCCCCCCCCGGGTTTCTCTGTAGCTTTGGAGCCTGTCCTGGAACTAGCTCTTGTAGTCCAGACTGGCCTCCAACTCACAGAGATCCACCTGCCTTTGCCTCCCGAGTGCTGGGATTAAAGGTGTGCACCACCACCACCCTGCTCTTCACCTATTTAAAGAGTAACACTCCACACAGGTACGTCATCTTTTTCTTTTATGTCGTGGCGGGAGACTGAAGCATCAAGATTCACATACGAATGAAGCCAGTTTGCAGAGGAAGTCTGGAAGCCCTTTGACTGGGCTTCTTATAAAATAGATCACATGAGAGAAAAACCTCCAATATACAAACTTGAGGGAGGCTGGTGTTATATAAATGTCCAACAAAGGGTCTTTGCTGCATGGTCCAGTGCATTTGGAACTCTTTTTAGGGTCTCGGGAGTACTTTGCCTTTCTTGGTCATCTGTCTCATTTCTAACCATGTGCCCCTCATACAGTCCTTTGCCCTGAGACACTGGAGTTGGGAACCCAACCCGTGCCCTCTGAATGCAGATCCACAGCTTTGCACTTGACACCATGGTGTGAACTGAAGCTCCCAGAAGGGGCAAAAAGGAAAAGAAATGTGTATTTGGTGCTGGAGGGGGCAAACTAACTGCACCTAGAGAGAAAAGCTGCACCAGTGTTAAAGATTCTATCAGGCCAAGTGAAATGATTGAATTTCAAGATTTTGAAGAACTAAGATGTTGCAGACAGGAGACATTGTCTTGGGCTATTTTCACTCCGTTTGAAAGCTACTTACAGTTCACATCTGTATCTGACCTAATAATAACGGTCACTATCAAAACCTTACAATAGTTTTCATCAGTTCAGAAGCTGAGAGTGTCAACACCAGCTGAACTTGATATGGTTTTCCTCATTTTTGCTGTAACCTGCCCACCTATGGCTCCCACTAATGCACTTATAACTGCTTTGATTTATAATTTCCTTCATTATATACCCAATAAAAGTCTCATGTAACTATTTTCACAGTGGAACGTGGTGTTTGGGGGGACCTGAATCCATGTTCCTGGTTACTCACATTTGGCAGCAGAATAAATGCTCTCCTATTCCCTTTGAGGTGAGAACTTTGGGTTTGACTCAGTAGTTATGATTCCCAAATGTGGGGCCCCAAGGACAATCCATTTTCAGTGGACGAGTTACTGGGCTTGGTGTCAGGGACCAATATCTGGCATGCCTCCTCAGTTGGGTACTGGTGAGTTCTGCATGGGGCTCAGCGCTCCCTTGTTTGGTTGGTGGTCCATGTGTTAATTTTGAGATGGTGTAGGATCTTATTGGATACCCTTTGGTTTGCCTTCAAAATGTTCCATTGAAGGAATTCATTTTGTTTGCTTTCTTTGAAAGCCTTTTAGTGTTTGACCGTTCCATTTTTATCTCTAGCCTTCTGAAATCATTTTGTTTGATAATTTGCTGGCAGTCTTTTTTTTTTTCCCCTCTGGATACGCCTCCCATATCTAATCTGAAGAAAGGGGAGACAGGTCCTGAAAAACAGATTGTTATACTAGTTGAATTTGATAAATGTTTTAATTCAATTCACAATTATCTTTAAAGGGAAAATTTAATTAAAGATAACTTGAATTTATGTTTCTCTTAGAGTATTTACTATTGACTTATTTTGCACATTTTAACAAGCTGTCCTAGGCAATACAATTTTTAGAAATATCATAAATGGGAAGACTGATTTAATTGGAATTTAAAATCATCTAAAGTAATTAAACTTGGTCATTTACAAAAATTAATAGGACTTATGTAAGTACATGTAAGTTAAAAGATGTTAAATACAGAGGTAATTAAAAATTTTAGAGGTTATGTCAGAATTAAAACATTCTAAAAAAATCTGTTGTCAAACTCCACTTCTACCCTTCTCTGACCTTGTCCCTTGCTTGTCTATCTCTAAACAAGAAAATTCTGTGTCAAAGAGAAGGGCTGTTCTGTCTTGTTCTTGATAAAACCTATAAGGAATCCCTTTCTACATTAAAAATTCCCATTTGTAATGACAACTCAGGTGATTAACTATTGAACAGGGATGATGATTTCATTTAAATAGCAGGTATTCTGGTTTGCTTTCATGATAAAGCACTGTGATCAAAACAGTTTGGGGAAAAAAAAACAGTTTGGGGAGGAAAGAGTTTGTTTAGCCGGCATTTATAGGTCACAGTCCATCATTGAAAGAAGTTAAGGCTCCATCAGGAGCTTGAAGCAGTAACTATAATGAAACAGCTGCTTGTTAGCATGTTCTCAGGCTCATGCTTGGCCAACTTTAATACCTGCCCAGGGAATGGTGCTGCCCACAGTAGGCTAGGCACTTCTGCATCTGTTAACTGTCAAGATAACCCCCTTCAGACTTGACCACAGCCAAATCTGATCTCGGTACTCTTTCAAGTGAGAGACTCCCTTCTCTGCTGATGCTAGACCGGGTCAAGTTGCCAGTTAAAGCTAACTATGACAACAAGCTTCAGCTCCTTTCCTTTTACCCCCACAAGCTTTCTTATGTTTTAGAAATAAGATAATATGAAATTTCTACTTTGTTTTACTTCATTCTGGTGAGAAGGTCTCACTGTGTAGTCTTGACTGACCTAGAACTCACAGAACTCTACCTGCCCCCTGAATATTGTTAGCACCATGATTAAAGGCATGTGCCACCACATCCACATGCTTTACTTTATTAAAAAGTACATTCTAAGTGTGTTGAGAGTCCCATGCGCTACCAATTGAGCTAGCTGGGTACCTTCATGGTAATTGTCTTTGTCATCTTGTATCCTAAGAAAGAACCAAGTAACAAAATCATTTTTTGATAATTACATATTTTAAAGGTTCTTGAGCACTATGTATTAAGATATGTCTATATATGTCTATATATTTGTGTTTTCATATGTGTGTGAATTATAAGCATTTTAGTGCAATTTTTACTGTTGCTTCCTCTTTTGAAAAATAAATTTTTTAAGATCCTTGTATTTGGCAAGCTGCACTAGATACAATTCTAAAACATTAAAGAGAAAAAGGTGATTTTACACCTGTTTGAAATCTTATAAAGCTCATCCTAATCTGCCTCATTACATAAAAATATTACTTTTCTATTGTGTATATTTAGGATGGCAGCTTACATAAACAGAAAATCCAAAGTTGGGGGCTGGAGAGATGGCTCAGAGGTTAAGAGCACTGGCTGCTCTTCCAGAGGTCCTGAGTTTAATTCCCAGCAACCACATGGTGGTTCACAACCATCTATAATGAGATCTGGTGTCCTCTTCTGGCCTGCAGGCATACAAGCAGGCAGAACACTGTATACATAATGAATGAATAAATAGATATAAAAAAAAGAAAATCCAAAAGTAAGTAAGATACACATATACATGACTTTGGTTTTGCTTTTTGGTTGAAATGTGGACTCAAATAAAAGGCCATTGTGTTGGCAGAGACTGCTCGTTCATTGCCTGCCGCCCAGATCTGAAATGATCACACAGAAACTGTATTAACTAAAACACTGCTTGACCTACTAGCTTAGGCTTCTTATGAACTAACTCTTACATTAATTTAGCCCATTCCTATTATTTTTTATTTTATCACAAGGCTCATGGTTTACCAGTAAGGTTCTGACTGGTGGCTGGTGTTTTTCCCCTTTGGCGGCTACATGGTGTCTTCTTGTGTCTGCCTACTCTCTCTATATATATATATCTGTTTGATTTCCCACCTGATTTACTCTGTTAAGCCATTGGCCGAAAGCAGTTTCTTTATTAACCAGTGGCAATAAAACATATTCACAGCATACATCACCTCCCACATCATCATTGAATTTGAAAACAAGAACAGTTTCTAATTGGCCATTATAATATGACTTAACTCTTTAGCATATAATTTAAATTTACTTTAAAAAGCCCACACCTCTGCCAACAAATTGTATCTGCATTTTAAAACTGTTAAATATTTAAGAGGTTTTTATAAACTTCCTTAGTTTTTGTTTAAATATAATTATTAAGAAAAATGTTTTATAACTGTTCTAAAGAAAAATAATGAAGAAAAGGAACCATCAAGTAAGAAAAAGATTTAAAAAAAGTTCTAAAAATATTTTTAGTAAAGTTCTGGAGAGACTAGGGATACAAGGGATATACCCCAACATAATAAAGGCAATTTACAGAAAGCACATATCCATAGCCAACATCAAAATAAATGGAGAGAAACTCTAAGCATTTCCATTAAAATCAGGAACAAGACTAGGCTGTTCACTCTCTCCATAGCTATTCAGTATAGTGCTTGATGTCTTGGCTAGAGCAATAAAACAACTGAAGGAGATAAAGGGGATACAGATAGTCAGGGAAGAAGTCAAAGTATCTGTTTTGCAGATGATATGATAGTATACATAGTGATCCTAAATCTTCCACCAGGAAACTTCTGCAGCTGATAAACACATTCAGAAAAGTAGCAGGAAAGAAAATTAATACACAAAAATCAGTAATCTTCCTATATACCAAGGACAAATGAACTAATAAAGAAATCAGAGAAACCACCTTTTGCAAAAGCTTCAAAAATGTATTTCTTGGGGTAACTCTAACAAAACAAGTGAACAACTGGTATTTATAAACCTTAAGATGTTGAATACAGAATTTGAAAAAAAATATCAGAAGATGGAAAGATCTCTCATGCATATAGAATGGTAGGATTAATATAGTAAAAATGGTCATACTACTATGGACTCAGTGCAATCCCCAACAAAATTCCAACACAATTCTTCACAGAACTTGAAAGGATAATTTTCAGCTTCATATGTAAATATAGAAATAAAACAAAAAGCCCTCAAAACCAACAACGACAGCAAACAAATAGGACAGGTAGAACAGTCCCGAATAATAAAAAGACTGCTGGAGGTGTTGCTATCCCTGATCTCAAATTGTACTGTGGATAAAAAAAAAAAAAAAAAACCAGCACAGTATTGCCATAAAAACAGACAATGTAGATCACTGGAATTAAAGTCCACATACCCATGGACACCTGAGGTCTAATAAAAGAGCCAGAATACACACTAGAAAAAAGACAGAATATTCAGCAAATGGTGCTGGTCACACTGGATGGCTGCATGTAGAAGAATGCACATAGATCCACACTTATCACCCTGTAACAAAACTCAAGTCCAGATGGATCAAAGATCTCAACATAAGGCCAGGTATACTGAATCTGATAGAAGAGAAAGTAGTGAATAGTCTTGAACTCACTGGCACAGGAAAGGATTTTCTGAACAGAAGGACATCAATAGTACAGACACTAAGAATAGCGATTAATAGACAGCATCTCATGAAATTGAAAAGCTACTATATAATAAAGGACGTCATCTTTTAGACAAAGTGGCAAGCTACAGAATGGGAAAAGATTTTCTAAATACACATCCAGTAGAGGGCTAAGTATCTAAAAATGTATAAAGAGATTAAAAAGATGGACATCAAGAAAACAAATAATGACATCTGCCATACTCATAGATCTGTTCCTTGCTTAGCCATTAGAGAATCCTCCTCCTGCAGCAGATGGAAGCAAATACAGAAACCCACAGACAGACAACATGCAGAGGGTGAGAGACTTTTAGGGCTCTCCCCCATCAAATCCCACCCCTTGGGACTAATGGGAACTTCATGGAGAAGGAAATGGAAAGAGTGTAAGAGCCAGAGGGGTTGGAGGACACCAACAAATCAAGGCCTTTTAGATACAACATGGGTAGCACACATATAAACTCATGGGAACTGAGGCAGCATGCACAGCCCCCATATGAGTCTGCACCATATAGGGCCCTAGAAATGAAAAAAGTGGACACATGTAGTTGGTTGTTTCATTCTTTTTACTTTTTACTCTTTATCTCTTTACTCTTGGGGCCTGCCACCAAGCTCCCAAATGAATCACACATAGTCTTATTCTTTCTTATGAATGTCTGGCCTTAGCTTGGTTTGTTTCTAGCCAGCTTTTCTTAACGTATCCCATCTTTGCCTCTGGGCTTTTTCCTTTTCTTCTGTATATCTTATTCTCACTCTTACTTTGTGACTGGCTGGGTGGTGGCCTCTGATGTCCTCCTCCCTTGTTCTCTTGTTTCTCCTTCTTCCAGATTTCTCCTATTTATACTCTATGCCTGCCAGCCCTGCCTATCCTTTCTTCTGCCTCACTACTGGCCCCTCAGTGCTTTATTAGACCATCAGCTGTTTTAGACAGGTAGAGAATCATAGCTTCACAGAGTTAAACAAATGAAGCATAAAAAAGCAACACACCTTAAAATAATACTCTACAGCATTTCCCCTTTTTGTCTAAATAAAAATAAAATGAAAGGTTTTAACTTTAACATAGTAAAACTATATACAACAAAATAGTTTTATATAAGAATTAATTTATAATAGTCAGTGTGTTTGCATTTAGCAAATTTAGAGAAAATACTAAATTACCTATCTTTTCCTAGTGAATCCAAAGTTTTATACCTAACTTTCTTTTATAATTAAAAAAACTACAATTATAACTATCTAGTCTTCAACTCCATCCAAGACCCCAGAAGAAATTAATATTACCTAAGTAAATAGGAAGTGCACTGCAAGCAACTTCCAAGACTCCTGAAATAACAGTGACATCTGGTTGCCTGGACAATCACCCAAAATTTCTCTGCAACATTGGGGTATCCATCTTCAGCCTACAGGCTTAGAGTATCTGGCAGACTTTTCAGTGAAGCAGGAAATTTGAAGGACTATCTTGCCTTGTATTGGCAGCTGCCGCTTTCCTATGCGTCATGCAGATTATCTGGCACACATCTCTGTGAAGCAGAAATTTTGAAAGTCCTGCCTAGCTTTTGGCAAAGTTCAGCAGTCTTTTTTCTGTGTGTCCTGCACATCACATTGTCAGTAGTTAAGGGCAAGAGCAGTTTCTTTGCCAAATAACTAATTTTGCTACAATGAAATCAAACGCCTATGGAATTTCTTCAATGCCCATCATTCTTTTTTTTTTTTTTTTTTTTTTTTGGTTTTTCAAGACAGGGTTTCTCTGTGGTTTTGGAGCCTGTCCTGGAACTAGCTCTTGTAGACCAGGCTGGCCTTGAACTCGCAGAGATCCACCTGCTTTGCCTCCCAGCCCATCATTCTTTTATAAAGTAAATTGCTGCTGCCAGGAGCAGATGTGTTTCATTGTCATGGAAAACCTTAGGTTAACAAAACATTTTAAATGCCATATTCTGTAGGTCTTTGAAGTATTTGAAAACCATTAATCTATCTAAAATATACCAATTTAACCTTGAAGACATACTTAATATGACTAGAAGTTAATTATTATATGTTAACAACTAACCTCATTTCTTATACATTGCATTTGTAAATGAACTGCATAAGCACAATACCCCAAACAAGAGGAGAAACATATATACTGTAACAAAATTAACTTTGAATTTATATCAGTATATCAAAATCCATGCTAATGCAAAATATCTGAGATTAATAGTTGTCTTTTGTTGGATGGTGGTGGCGCACACCTTTAATCCCAGCACTTGGGAGGCAGAGCCAGGCAGATCTCTGTGAGTTTGAGGCCAGCCTGGTCGACCAAGCAAGTTCCAGGACAGCTAGGGCAAAGAAACCCTGTCTCAAAAAAAAAAAAAAAAGAAAGAAAAATAGTTGTCTTTTTATCTTATTTCCCTATATTTCCCTAGATATAACAAACATCCATGACCCATCAAATAACTAAAGGCCATCCATACACCTCAAAGGCACAGAAAATTTATTTAACAAAATCATAGAAGAAAACTTTCCCTACCTAAAGAAAGATATGCCTATGAAGATACAAGAAGCTTACAGAACACCAAATAGACTGGATCTAAATAAAAAGTCCTCTCTCTACATAATAACCAAAACACTAAACATACAGAGTAAGGAAAGAATATTAAGAGCTGCAAAGGAAAAAGGCCAAGTAACATATAAAGGTAGACCTATCAGAATTATACCTGACTTCTCATTGGAGACAATGAAAGCCAGAAGGTCATGGTCAAGCATTGTGCAGACATTAAGAGACCACGGATGCCAGCCCAGACTACTAAACCCAGAAAAACTGTCAATCACCATAGAAGGACAAAACAAGATATTTCATGACAAATCTAGATTTCACCAATACCTAGCCACAAACCAGCCCTACACAAAATACTAGAAGGTAAACTCCAACCCAAGGAAGATGGCTACACCAACAAAAACACAGACAATCGATGATCTCATAACAGCAAATCCCAAAGAAGAAAAAAACGCACAGATTAACATCACCAACGATGAAAACTAAATTAACAGGAGGTAGCTATCACTGGTCATTAATATCCCTTAATGTAAATGGACTCAACTCACCTATAAAAAGGCACAGGCTAACAGATTGGATATGAAAGCAGAATCCATCTTTCTTCTGCATACAAGAAACACATCTCAACTTCAAAGACAGACATCGTCTCAGAGTAAAGGGTAGGGAAAAAATATACCAATCAAATGGACCTAAGAAACAAGCAGGTGTAGCTATCCTAACATCTAACAAAATAGACTTCAAGCTAAAACCAGTCAAAAGAGACAAAGAAGGTCATTTCATATTAGTCACAGGAAAAATCCATTAGGAGGAAATTTCAATACTGAACATCTATGCCCCAAATACAAGGGCACCGTCATATGTGAAAGAAACTTTTCTAAAGCTTAAATCATATGTTAAACCCCACACACTAATAGTGGGAGACTTCAACACTCCCTTCTCACCACTGGATAGGTCAGTCAGACAAAAAATGAACAGAGAAATAAGAGAACTAATAGATGTTATGACTCAAATGGACTTAACAGACATCTATAGAATATTCCATCCAAACAGAAAAGAATATACCTTCTTCTCAGCACCTCATGGAACCTTCTCAATAATTGACCACATACTCGGTAACAAAACAAACCTCAACAAATACAAAAAACTTGGAATAACCCAATGTACCTTATCAGACCACCATGGTATAAAACTAGATGTCAACACCAACACTAATTCCAGAAAACCCACAAACACATGGAAATTAAACAGTGCTCACCTGAATCATCAATGGGTCAAGGAAGAAATAAAGGGGGAAATTAAAGACTTCCTAAAATTCAATGAAAATGACCACACAACATGCCCAAATTTATGGGACACAATGAAAGCAGTGTTAAGAAGAAAGTTCATAGCACTAAACACCTACATAGAGAAGCTAGAAAAATCCCATACTAGTGAATTAACATAACATTTGAAAACTTTAGAACAAAAAGAAGCAAACTCACCTAAGAGAACTAGACAGCACGAAATAAAGTGAGAGCTGAAATCAACAAAATAAAAACAAAGCAATACAAAGAATCAATGAGACAAAGAGCTGGTTCTTGGAGAAAATCAACAAAATAGACAAACCTTTATTCAAACTAACCAAAAGGCAGAGAGAGGATATCCAAATTAACAAAATCAGAAATGAAAAGGGGGACATAACAACAGACACGGAGGAAATACAGAGAACCATCTGGTCATATTTTGAAAACCTGTACCCCACAAAATTGGAAAATTTAAAGGAAATGGACAACTTTCTGGATAAATACCACTTAACAAAATTAAATCAAGAAAAGATAAGCAAATTAAACAAACCTATAACTGCTGAAGAAATAGAAACAGTCATCAAAAGTCTCTCAACCAAAAAAAGCCAGGACCAGATGGTTTCGGCTCAGAATTCTACAAGACTTTCAAAGAATAACTAATACCAATACTCCTCAAATATTTTCACACAATAGAAACAGAAGGAACATTGCCAAACTCTTTTTATGAGGCTACAATTACCCTGATCCCCAAACCACAGAAAGACATTACTAAGAAAGAGAATTACAGACCAATCTCACTCATGAACATTGATGCAAAAATACTAAATAAAATACTGGCAAATCGAATCCAAGAACACATCAGAACCATCATCCACCATGACCAAGTCTGCTTCATCCCACAGATGCAGGGATGGTTCAACATACAAAAATCTGTCAACATAATCCACCATATTAACAAGCTGAAAAATAAAAACCACATGATCATCTCATTAGATGCCGAAAAAGCTTTTGACAAAATACAACATCCCATCATGATAAAGGTCTTGGAGAGAGAAGGGATACAAGAAACATACCTAAACATAATTAGGGCAATATATAGCAAGTCAACAGCCAACATCAAACTAAATGGAGAGAAACTCACAGCGATTTCACTGAAATCAGGAACAAGATAAAGTTGTCCACTCTCTCCATATCTGTTCAATATAGTTCTTGAGGTCCTAGCTAGAGCAATAAGACTCCAAAAGGATATCAAGGGGATACAAATTGGAAAAGAAGAAGTCAAACTCTCACTGTTTGCTGATGATATGATAGTTTACATAAGTGATCCCAAAATTTCTATCAAGAAACTTCTACAACTCATTAACACTTTCAGCAATGTAGCAGGATACAAGATTAACTCAAAAAATCAGTAGCCCTCCTATACACAGATGATAAAAGGGCTGGGGAAGAAACCAGAGAATCAACACCCTTTACAATAGCCACAAATGGCATAAAATATCTCAGAGTAACTCTAACCAAACAAGTGGAAGACTTGTATGACAAGAACTTTAAATCTTTGAAGGAAGAAATTGAGGAAGACACTAGAACGTGGAAAGATCTACCATGCTCTTGGTTAGGCAGAATTAACATAGTAAAAATGGCAATCTTACCAAAAGCAATCTACAGATTCAACTCAATGCCCATCAAAATCCTAGCAAAATTCTTCAAAGACCTTGAAAGAACGGTACTCAACTTCATTTGGAAAAGCAAAAAAACCCAGGATAGCCAAAACATTCCTGTACAATAAAAGAACTTCTGGAGGCATCACAATTCCTGACTTCAAACTCTACTGCAGAGCTACAGCATTGAAAACAGCCTGTTATTGGCATAAGAACAGACAGGAGGACCCTAGAACAGATAGAAGACCTGGATATTAATCCACACATCTTCGAACACCTGATTTTTGACAAAGAAGCAAAAAATATCAAATGGAAAAAAGAAAGCATATTTAACAAGTGGTGCTGGCATAACTGGATATCAACATGTAGAAGAATGAAAATAGACCCATATCTATCACTATTCACAAAACTCAAGTCAAGATGGATCAAAGACCTCAACATAAAACCAGCCACACTGAACATTATAGAAGAGAAAAATGGGAAGTACACTTGAATGCATTGGCACAGGGAACCACTTCCTAAATAGAACCCCAGCAGAGAAACAATTAATAAATGGGACCTCCTGAAACTGAAAAGCTTCTGTAAAGCAAAGGACACGGTCAACAAGACAAAACAACAGCCTACAGAATGGGAAAAGATCTTCACTAACCCCACATCAGACAGAGGTTTGATCTCCTAAATATACAAAGAACTCAAGAAATTGGACACCAAAAAAAATCACATAATCCAATTAAAAAAAAATGGAGTACAGACCTAAACAGAGAACTCTCAACAGAGGAATCTAAAATGGCTGAAAGACACTTAAGGAAATGTTCAACATCCTTAGTCATCAGAGAAATGCAAATCAAAACTACTCTGAGATTCTATGTTACACCTGTAAGAATGGCCAAGATCAATAACACTGATGACAACTTGTGCTGGAGAGGTTGTGGGGAAAAGGGAACACTTCTGCATTGCTGGTGGGAATGCAAGCTAATATAACCCCTTTGGATGTCAGTGTGGTGATTTCTCAGAAAATTAGGAAACAACCTTCCTCAAGACCCAATAATACCACTTTTAGGTATATATCCAAAGGATGCTCAATCGTGCCACAAGGACATGGGCTCAACTATGTTCATAGTAGTATTGTTTGTCATAGCCAGAACCTGGAAACAACCTAAATGCCCCTTGATTGAAGAATGGATACGGAAAATGTGGTACATTTACACAATGGAGTGCTACATAGCAGAAAAAAATAACAACATCTTGAATTTTGCAGGAAAAGGGATGGAGCTAAAAAACATTATTTTGAGTGATGTAACCCAGACACAGAAAGACAATTATTACATGTACTCACTCATAGGTGGTTTTTAAACATAAAGCAAAGAAAACCAGCCTACAAACCACAATCCCAGAGAACGTAGACAACAATATGGACACTTAGAGAGACTTCCATAGATCTAATCTACATGGGAAGTAGAAAGTAGAAAAAGACAAGATCTCCTGAGTAAATTGGGAGCTTGGGGACCTTGGGGGAGGGTTGAAGGGAGAGGGGAGAGGCAGGGAGCGAAGCAGAGAAAAATGTAGAGCTCAATAAATATAAAAAATTAAAATAAAAATTTAAGTGGCCAGTCACTTGTTCTGTTGGCCAGAGTGCTCAATTAAAAAAAAATAAAATAGAAATAAAAAACTTTAATTTTTAAAACTATTTATTTCTTTCTATAATTACCTATACCCATTTTCTTTCTTTCTTAACCCTACATACTTTGTAAAACAGACAGGAACCTGTTTAGAGTTTTTTTCAGTCGGGACTTCTTATTCTGCATATCTTTTAGCCTTTCGACCACACGTGCCAACTTTAGACTGTTAAGCTACACCTGGATCCTCTGTGCTCTAGGAGCTGCCTCTGCCTGCTTCTCAGTTCATGAGAGCAAAGCATAAAGCTTGTAGCCTGGTTGGGAAGAGGGATTATTAATTGAGAAAATTCCTCAATTATTTGAAATCCTCAAAGATGTACCTATACATAAGATTATAGTGAATTTTCATACTGATTGATATGGGAGGACTCAGCCCAAGTGCATGGTGCCATCCCTGAGTAGCTAGCTGGTCATGGAGTTATTAGAATGATCAAGCCCTGAGGAACAAGCCACTAAGCAGCACTCCTCCATAGTCTCTGTGTCAGTTCCTGCCTATAGTTTCCTGCCCTGCTTGGGCTCCTGCTAGACTTCCTTCTGTGATGGACTCTGATGTGGAAGTGTTTATGACTGTGTCACACTGTTTTATTACAGTAATAGAAACCCTAACTTAGACAGTACATCTAAATATTTGGAGCTGGGATCCAAAGATGAGAAAGAACATGCAATATTTATCCTTGTGGGTCTGAGTTAGCTCACTAAATTTAATATTTTCTAGTTCTAGCTACCACCTATCTGCAAATGTCACAATGCCATTTTTATTTATAGCTGCCTAGTATTCCATTGTGTATATAGATCATTTTTTATTGTCCATTCATTAGTTTAAGGACATTTAGTTTCTTTTCATTCCTTAGCTATTTTAAGTATAGTGGCAATTAACATGACTAAGCACAGTGTCTATAGAATAGGGTGCTGAGTCCTCGGGGCATATGCCAAGAAGTGGCATAACTGGGTCATACGGGAGATTTATTTTTAGCTTTCTGAGATTTTTCCACATTGATTTTCAGCGTGGCTGCATCAGTTTGCACTCCCACCAGCAGTGGCTGAGGGTTCCTGTTTCCCTGCCCCCTCTCCAGCATTTGTTGTAGGTGGTTTTGTTGGTGTTAACCATATTGCCTAGGGTAAGATGAAATATCTAAGTTGTTTTGATATACATTTCCATAGTTGCTAATAACAATGAACATGTTAAAGATATTTCTTAGCAGTTTTTATTTATTCTTCTGAGAACTCTGTTCAGATCCATAGCCCATTTTTAATTGTTTATTTTTCTCTCGTATTTAGAGTTCTTTGTACATTGCTGCTATTAATCGTTTGTCAGATGTATAGCTGGCAAAGAGTCTCACACACTTTGTAAGCTTAATTTTTGCTTGCTTGCTTGTTTCCTAAAGAGCCCAGACGCTTTTTAGTTATATGAGGTTCCTCTTGTCAGTTGTCAGCCTTGATTCCTCGGCAGATGGAGTCCTATTCACAAGTCCTCTCCTACACCTCTGTCTTGTAAGGTGCTGCCTACGGTGTTTGTTTGTTTGTGTGTATGCTTGTGTGTTTGTTTCTCTCCTAGAGGTTAAGTCTTTCAGGTTTCACAGTGAAGTCTTTGATCCATCTGGAGTTTGGTTTGTGCATGGTGATAGATAGGGCCTAATTTCATTTTTCTACTTGTGGACATATAGTCTTCCCAGAACCAGTTTTGGCAGATGCTATCTTTTCTCCAGTGTATGCTTTTAGCGTGTTTGTCAACTCTCAGATGACTGTAGTTATGTGTACACAAGTACTATTTTGTTCTATTGGTCTACATGTCGTTTTTTCTGCAATATCATGGTATTTTTACTACTGTAGCTCTGTAATATAACTTGGTATCTGGAATGTTAATCCCTCCAGCATTGTTCTTCTTGATCAGGTTTGTTTTGAATAAGTGTTATGTTTTCCTTGCATTCTCATTGGCATGTGCTGTCATTTGCTTATTGATTTTGGCCATTCTGACTGGTGTAACATGTAATTTTGATTTGCATCTCCCTAGTGCTTAAGGATGTTGAACATTTAAACGTTTCTAAGTCATTTGTGTCTCATCTTTGGAGAACTCTCTGGTTAGTTGTGTATCTCATTTTTAAATTCAGTTGTTTTCTTGATGTTCACTTTTTCTTTATATAGTTTAGATACTAACCTATTAAATGAATAGTTGGTAAAGTTATTTTCCCATTCTGTAAGCTGCTGAATTGTCCAAATGCTGTGCAGAAGCTTTTCAACTTTATGAAGTACCATTTATTAATTGTTACTATTAGTGCCTGTGATGTTGGTGTCCTGTTCAGAAAGCCAATGAGTTCAAGACTTTTCCCCACTTTCTCTTCTACCAGGTTCAGTGTATCTGGCCTTATGTTGAGATCTCTGCTCCATCTGAAGTTGAGTTTTGTGCAGGGTGATCAGTAGGTTCATTTGCATATTTCTGCATACAGGCATCCTGTTTGACAAGCAACATTTGTTGAAGATACTGTGTTTTTTTCCCCCAGTGTGTACTTCCGCCTTCTTTATCAAACCTCAGGCGTCCATAGGTGGGTGGATTCATATCTGGGTCTTCAATTTGATTCCATTAACATCATATCTGTCTTATGCCGATACCATGCTATTTTTATTATTATATCTCCACAGTAAAATTTGAGGTCAGGGATGGCAATACTTCTAGCAGTTCCTTTATTATTCAGGATTGTTTTAGCTGACCTGCATTTTTATGTTTTCATATGAAGTTGAAAATTGTTTTTTAAGTTTCTATGAAAAAATATCTTGGAGTTTATTTGGAGACTGGATTGAATTTGTAGATTGCTTTTGGTAGGGTGGCCCTTTTTACTAGATTAATTCTACCTATCCGTGAGTACAGGGAATCTCTGGTGTCTTCTTAGTGGCTGTCTTTTTGCTCTGGACTTGTCCTCAGGAATTTGTTAGTTAGTTGTTATTTGTTAGGTCTCATTTCCTCTTTTAGGTGGGTATGTTTGTGATGAAGACTAGGCTGCAGTATAGTTGAGTTGTCATTTTCCATGTTCAGACTGTGTTCAAGGTACCACACTGTATTACTAGACCTTCCCCTAGGGTAACTTACTGACTCAGGTAGTAGGACCCCTGAATGCATGACATCCAACACATTCTTTTTCTACTTCCTAGACATTTACTCACTGCCAGGAGTTCCTCTGTGATGGATGGTCTCATACTTATATTCTCTTTTTCTATGGACTGTTCTGGACCAGTGTCCATGTGTTGCTCTATTTCTGGTCCCTACTCCTGATTTGGTTTTGGCTCTGCTCTGTCTCTGGGGTTCAATCTTTTTCTGAGACGTGCTTCTATTTGGAACTGCATGTGGGTTCATCTTACCTTTTTGAATGAGTTCCTGGCACTTCTGTATTCAGTGTGTTTGTGCTTTGTGTTGCTTGTGGACTTAGCTTCTTTCGGCATGGTTAGGCACTATGTGAAATTGTGTTGTAGAGAAATTGTTGGGTGTTTACTTGTAGATAGGTAGCTGTAGTGTAGTCTCAAACCTTAAAGAAACCTTTGTTGAAGGGGCACAGATCAGTGTGAGCCAGGGAACAGGTTTTTTTCTCTTGGGGGTATTTCAAGGGTGTATGGACTGGGGAGACTCAGGCTGCAGGCAAGCATTTCTGGTCTCATGGGCTTGATCTGATGGTTTGTGGGGGCAGTGGGAATTAATAGGTGAGTGGGTACTCTATCTCTGGTCTCCCTGGGATGTCCCAAGTGCATGCGTGAGCCTGTTGGCATACAGTCTCTGACCTTGCTGAGGGTGTCCAATGGCAGATGGGTTGAAAGAACCTTGAGGGTGTGTGGTGTGCAGTCCCTGACCAAAAGGGGATAGTCTGAGTGTGGGTGGACAGTAGGAAGCTTTTGTTTGTTTTTTGTTTTCAGTGTGAGGTGGGGCCTGGCAGAGCCCAGGGTAGCCTTGAAATTATGCAACTAAACCTGGCATTGAACTCTGTCTTTTTGTTTCCACCTCCCAAACACCAGGATTACAGGCAAGTGGCTACCATGTCTGTAGTGCTTTGGCTGCTATTTTTCTTTAAGAATCATGGCAGGAAGGCATGTCGCTGGGAGAGTGAGAGTTTGAGAAGGCTTGTCACATTGAGTGCACAGTCACAAACAGGGAGAAGAATGCTGGCATTCAGCTGATTCCCTTTTGAACTTAGTCACGGAACTTAGTTCCCGGGTTGGTGCCACCCACACATAGGGTAGGTTTCCTCTCAGTTAAACCTAGTTAGAAGTGCCCTCACAGGTGCACTCATTGGCGTCTCTCTTAGGTGATTCTAAATCAGTCAAGTTGACAGTGTGAATTAACTGTCACCCAGATTTTTCAATGTTTTTCATATGACCAAAAATGTTTGTGTAGTCAAATAATCTTCTGTTTTTGCTTTCTTTCATTCTCTGTCTTTGATTTCTATGAATTATTCTTTATGATACTATTTATGAGTGGTGATCCATATAAGGCATTGTTTTATTAAAGCATTAACTCCGAAAAGCCAGAATAGGCTCTGGCCACCTGAGAACCAAATAATGTCATTTTCGCTGTTGTGTCCAGTGCAACTTTCTACTGCTTTCATGAATTTCTCTTATTATGCAATTAAATTTATTTCTTCTTTTAATTTTTAGATTGTTCCTAACTTCATAAAGCGTATCCAGACCAAAATCAAAGACCTTCTACAGCAAATGGAAGAGGGACTGAAGACAGCGGATCCTCATGATTGCTCTGCATATACTGGTTGGACAGGTGGAGTAGTAACCTCTGTTTTCTGTTCCAGAACTGTGGTATATACACCGCAACTTTGAAATTTTGTCCTATTTTAAAATGGTGACATTTATACCCTTGAAGCTTAGACAATTTTATTATGAGCTGTTTTGTAGTCTTCTACAAATACTGTCTGAAGGTTTGATCTTTAATATGTAGTATATTTTTACAACCTACCTCATATGCAGCTACACAAATGCGTGGCAATAAAAGGCCTACCTGTGATTTACTTTGTTGGTTTTGGTTTGTTGTTACATTTTCTGTTCTCACAAGTTTTGATGAAATGGCATCTCCGGTCTCTTTCATAAATGACTACCTTGTTTGTTATGTTTAATTTGATCCAAATAATTTAAATTATATATATATAAAATATTTTATTTTAACTATTTATTTATTTGTTTGTTTGTTTATTACATCATTTAAACAAAAGTCATATAATTCAGGACCAAAAAAGTGTGGTCTCAAAATTAACTTGCCTTAACTAATTTTACATTTTTGCTGTTCTAGGACAGGGATTTTTTTCTTCCTGGTTCTCATGATCTATGATGAAGGAGCTCAGATGAGATACACAGAGTCTAGTTTAAGGAATAGCAAATCTTTATGACAGATTAAAGTTGAATGCGTTGTGAAGGGGGTGAATGTGGATAGTGGCAAAGGGATCACTCTGTATTGTAACATTATTAAAGGGTCTGAGGGAACAGTGAACAAAGTGGTCAGTGTGAAACCTGTTTTAGGTCAAATTTATACTATTTCTAGAACAGATGGCTTTTTCTGAGGGCCTTTTCCTGTTCAGGGTATTGCCAGTCTATTTGGATAGACTATTGGAGAAGGGAACGTGAAGCTATTTTTGTCCTTTATGAGGGTGTCTGATAGTAATCCTACTAGGTGTGGGGCTCCTGGAACAGGGTTTAGATAGTTGTCTGTTTGTGGCATGACTCAAGTCTCATTCTTTTGACAGATAATTAGTTTTAGACCTTGATTGTACAAGTTCTAGATTAGGAAGTAGTCAGTTCCAATGTGCCCCAGGCCTACAGTATCTAACTGGCTACTTAACACTACCAGGTAGTCAGAACATTTTTGTAGCTGTATGAGTTTTGTAAAAGAAGATAGACCTTGTTCTCTGGAATTACAGTGAAGTATGATTTACATGCTCATAATTCATATACAAATTTAGAGACTTTTCTTGTTAGTGTTAAAAAATATTTTTACTTACTCTTTGAGAATTTTATACATTTATACAATGTGTTTTGATCATATCTACCCCTACTTCCTCTCTCCAATTCTCCAGGACCCAAGACCCATCTTCCTTTCAACTTTGTGTATTCTTTTATATTATTAATAATAATGATAACCCCCTGAGTCGAATTCATGTTGAGTATGTGTGCATGGGTTTGGGGTCATCCTCTAGGGCAAGGACAATCTTATCAGAAGCCACCACATCTGCAAAGTGATCCAGGGTGATCCTTCCCGTCTATGCTGAAGTTTTGGCTGCTTTAATCATATACAGGTCTTGTGCAGGCAACCAAAGCTGTTGTGAGTTGCTGTATGAAACAGTCCACTGCCAGCATTTCACAACCCTTTTCCCATCCTCTAACTCTTTAGGCCTTATCTTCTTCCAGCCTCATCCTCTGTGATGTTTCCTCAGACATGGAAGGGAGGAATTTGCTATAGATAACCTATCTCAAGCTGAACACTGGCAATTACTTATTCTTGGCACTTTGATCAGTTAGGAGTCTCTGCATTAACCACTGTGGTGCAAACGAAATTAGGCCTGTATCTATCATCTTGCACAAAAACCAACTTTGAATGGATCCAAGGCCTTAATGTGAGACCTGAAACATTGAAACTGCTAGAAAAAAACATAACCAATACACCACTGAAAACTTGGTCAAAAGACCATGAATGGGAAGGCCATAGACCCTAGAAATAATTATATTTTTTCACTAAATGGAAATATTTTCAAAGTGCCCTATGTATTTTTGTTTGTACAAACAGGTCTGTGCTGTTAACGTGGATCGAGAAGCTTTTTATTCTGTCTCATTGGTCTACATGCCTGTTTGTGGACCCATGTCATCATGTTCTGTAATCCCTCCAGCATTATTCTTTTTCTCCAGGATTATTTTGGCTATCTGTGGTCTTTTGTGGTTTCAGTTGAATTTAAGATTGTTTTTTTCTATTTCTGTGGTGAATGAACTAAGAACTGTATTGAATCTGTAAATAGCTTTTTGGAAATGGTCATTTTCACAATACTAATCCTACAAATCTATGAACATGTCTCTTTCAGCAGTTTGAAGTTTTCTTTCTTCTTTTTAACTTTTTATTCATTCTTTGTGTCTTTCACATCATGCATCTCAATTCCATTCGTTTCCCTGTTTCTTCGTATTCACCCTCTGCTAGTGATACTACACCACAACTCTTCAATTTGAACTCTGGCAAATTTTTAGGACAAGGCCAAAAAAGCAGCCACATTTCCCCCAAAATATCCCAAGCATAGTCTCTAGCCAGGTTGCTATTATTCCCCTCTGACCTCTTGAGCTGAGCCTCTGTAGCCCATATTGCTCTCAGCACTACTACCTTCTCAGCTCCTGCTAGGATCGCCCATTAAGGCCTACTTACAGTATTTAACTGCCTTCCTAATCCAAAGTCCCAATGCCTTCCACATTCCTCTCAACCATTGGTTCTCAGGCTTCCTAATGCTGCAACTCTTTAATACAATTCCCCATATTGTGGTGATTCCATAAATTTATTATTGTTCCTACGTCATTACTGTGATTTTGCAATGTAAAAATCTGATATTTGAACCCTCTGAAAGGGTTCTTTGATACCCCAAACAGGTTGAGAACTGCTGCTCTAAACAATAGCAGGGTCACCCTTGTCACAACAGTATTCCAGTCCCTAGTACCAACCTCTATCGTAGTTGTTCTATTGTCAAGATACACCATGACCAAGGCAGCTATAGAAAGAAGTATTTAATTGGAGGCTTGCTTATAGTTTTATAGGGTTAGTTCATAGTCATCCTCATAGGGAGCATGGTGGCAGGCAGCCAGGTATAGCAATAGAGCAGAAGTTGAAAACTTCCATCTTGATCCATAGGCAGGTAGTAGAGAGACAGTGAGATTGGGCCTGGTATGGACTTTTGAAACCTCCAAGTAAACCCCAAGTGACACACCACCTCAACAAGACTACATGTTCTAATCCTTCCCAAACAATTCTACTAACTGGGGTCCAAGCATTCAAACACATTAGCCTATGGAAGCCATTCTCATTAAACCCACCACACAGAACTTCTGTCAGCTTACAGATTCTCTCTGGTGATCCGTAGAAATTTGTAGCAGGCTCACTGTGCAGATGTTCCATAGGGGTTAGGCACAAGTGGAGGTGGGTGTGGTACAGGCCAGATTTGGTGACTCATTGGGGTCAAAGACTTGGAATGCTTAGTGGTCCTAGGGATTCTGGTAGGTAGGTTTGCAAATTGTTTCTGGGATTTTCTACCTGGAGTTCCAGGTCATATTCACACAGTTCCTAGTACTGTGGTGAGTAGGGTGACTGATAGGTAGGTCATTGAGCAGAATGTGTCTGGGGGTCCTATTTGGAATTCTGGGTCAGAATACATGTAAGACCAGTGCCAGGTCATGCTGTGGATGGGTGACTAGGAAGCAGGTAGAGAAATGGGTCTGTGGTAGCTGCCTGGATTTTCAGGTCAGACTTCAGGAGGTGCCAGAGCTAGGTAAGTTGGTGAAAGTTGTAGGGGGAGTTTTGGTACAGGAGGTTCTTCTGTATTTGTGTTGCTTTCATTGGTGAATAAAGAAACTGCCTTGGCCTTTTGATAGGGCAGAAATCAGGTAGGCGGAGTAGACAGAACGGAATGCTGGGAGGAAGAAGGCAGTGTGGCAGACGCCATGGTTCTCCTGCCCAAGACTGATGCTGGTTAGAAGCTTTCCTGGTAAGCCACGACCTTGTGGTTGAACACAGATTAATAGAAATGGGTTAGATCAAGAGTGAGAGTTGGCCAAGAAGAGGCTAGATATAATGGGCCAGGCAGTAATTTAATATAATTTCCTTGTGGTTATTTCGGGGTTTAAGCTAGCCGGGTGGCTGGGAACCATGCGGCTGGGGACCGGGTGCCGGGAATGCGGCCCTACTACTACAGAGTTTCTCTGTGTCCCAGCAGTCGCTCCCAGATAACCACACAGAGTCTTAATATTAATTATAAATGCTTGGCCAATAGTTTAGGTTTGTCTCCAGCCAGCTCTTATAACTTAAATAAACCCATTTCTGTTCATCTATGTGCTGCCTCGAGGCTCGTTTACCTCATCCATGAACTTCCCATGTTGCTTCTTTCTTCCCTGTCTGGCTCAAGATTCCTCCAACTCCACCCTCCTTCTTCCCAGCATTCTCTCTGACCTGAAAATCCTCCCTAGCTGTTGGCCAATCAGCTTTTTATTAACAATGAGAGCAACACATTTTCACAGTGTACAGAAGGATTATTCCATAGCAGGCAGGCAGGGGAATATGTCTGGGGGGGCCTATTTCTCAAATTATTTTTATGTAGGCAGTTATCACTATAAACTTTCCTCTTAGGACTGTCTTCACTTTGCCCCAGAGAATTTGGTGTGCTTTGCTTTCACTTTTATTCCGTTTTAGAAAAATTTTCTATTTCTTGATTTCTTTAGTGATCCATTTATCATTCAGTATGAGACTATACTTTCAGTGGTTTCTGTTGATTTACCTCCTTGCAGTTTGTTTGAGTACAGAATGTTATTTCAGTTTTACTGTATTTATCGGGAATTGCTTGTGTTCAAATATAGGGCCGTTTTTGGAAAACATTCCATGGCCTGCTGATGAGAATATATATTCTTCAGTGTTTGGGGGAAATGTCCTGTAGCTTTCTGTTAGATCCATTTGATTTGTTATTCTTTTTAATTCCAGTGTTTCTCTGTTGTTTTTTTCTGGATGGCTTGTGTATTGGTGAGAATGGGGTATTGAAATCATCTACTGTCACTATGTTGGGTTTATAATTATTAATCTGTGGTTTTACATCTAGTAGAAAATGTTTTATGATATTGTATGCACCCAGTTTTGATTGTGTGTGTTTAGAAATTTTATATATCACCTGGGGCTATTTCTTTATTGAGAATTTGAAAACCTTCCTTATCCCTTCAGGCTATGTTTGAAGTCTGTGTGGTCATGTTAGGATAGCATGCTTGCCTGTTTCCTGTTATTCTTGCTTGTGATATCCTTTCCCATCAGGTGCTGTCTATCATCGGCAGTGAGATATTTTCATTGAGGCAAGAAAAGATAGGTTGTGTTTCCTAGTCCCTTCCAAAGTAAGGAGGCATTCCTAGAAGGAATGGTATACTTTGAGAAGGAACTTTTATAAGTGAAAAGTTGGCAAAATATTTCTGGGATAGGCAGAGAAGAAAAGGCAAGAAAATGTGTAGAGAGCAGCGTGTAGACCCCTTTAAACAGCATTATCAAATGGGGAGGTTGACCTGTAAGAATTGGTATTATAAGCCCACCACCTTTCCATAGGAATTAGGTCACAGAAAATGGTAAAGTAAAATGGAATCATTTACTGTTTGGGCAAGGTGAGTGCTCTAAATTTTTCGTTCTTACCTTATCTGTGGCCATCTTACAATTTATAGAAAGCTGTGAGACAAAGGTAGAACTGTGTCTCTTCATCTTTAATTAGTTCTTTCTTAGGAATGATGGGGATTTAGGCCCTAGTTGCCCTCCTTGTCTCTATTTTGATAGAGTTATCCCCTAGTTTTTAAATTGGCATATATTCATTGTAATTTTAAAATGTTTAAGATCAACTTGAACATGTGAAGTACCCTGAATTAGCTACTAAAGAAATAAGCAGCTAGATAGCTATAGACATTTAAAAATTAAAATAAAAAGAATAAAATCAGATTATTAGATAAATTAGATTAAATCTAGATTTTATTTTTTTTAAATCTAGATTTTAAAGAGCATCAATTTTAGCTTAAATGAATGTTTTATTTGACCTAGTCGCTGTCACATTTATTTCAGTACTTTCTCATGCAGTGTACTTTTAAAATATTGATTCCTTTTTTACTTACCTGTCATGCTGACTTCTTTTTTTACTAATACATATTAATTGAACATTTTAATGGAGTTTATTGTGACCCACTGCATGTCCTGATCAAATCTAAGCACCTTCTCCCACAGTCCCTTAGCTTAGGAGTCAGAGCACCTTTCAAAATAAGGCATTCTCCTAAGGGCCTCTGCAAGGGGCTCTCGCAGAATTCCTGGCTCGTGTCCTCTGTGAGCGAAGACTTGGCCGAAGAATCTCGGTGTTGTTCAGTGTAGAAGGAAATGATGTGAGGGAAGCAGAAAAGGAGTTCCGTCAGCCTGAGATTCAGTGTAGAAGGAAATGATGTGAGGGAAGCAGAAAAGGAGTTCCGTCAGCCTGAGATTCAGTGTAGAAGGAAATGATGTGAGGGAAACGGAAAAGGAGTTCCGTCAGCCTGAGATTCAGTGTAGAAGGAAATGATGTGAGGGAAGCGGAAAAGGAGTTCCGTCAGCCTGAGATTCAGTGTAGAAGGAAATGATGTGAGGGAAGCGGAAAAGGAGTTCCGTCAGCCTGAGATTCAGAGGGGTGAGGATGAGCTGGGTGAGTCAGAGCCTGGAGTGACTGGAGCAGGAGTGTGCCTTCTGTCTTTTCTTTTCTAAGCGTAAATTGCTGACTCACTGTGTTGGGCCAGTTAACAGAATGATAAATTTCCGCCTGTTTCATGGCCTTTTCCACCCTAATTTTTGTGTCTTTTGTTTTCAGTTTTATGAAATAAATTATATTTTTTGTTGTTATTGTTTGTTGTCTATTTCAAAATACACAGTCTTTGTAGAAAATGTTTTGTTTAACTGTAAAATTACTCCCTGAAGGTAAAAGGAAGATAGTAATGCTTTCCTTTTGGGGGTGGGACTCATTCCAGGCATAGCACTTCTGTACCTGCAGCTGTACCGGGTCACTGGCGACCAGACCTACCTGCTGCGATCCCTGGATTACGTGAAGAGAACACTCCGAAATCTGAGTGGTCGCAGAGTCACTTTCCTGTGTGGAGATGCTGGGCCCCTTGCTGTGGGAGCTGTGATCTACCATAAACTCAAAAGTGAATGTGAGTCCCAGGAATGCATCACAAAGTGAGTCTGAAAAATTGGAAATGTTTCCAAATGTTTTGTTGAAGAATTACTGAGCAAAGATGGTCAATAATTAGCTGATTTTCTAATCGACAATTGCAAACAGATCTCTCTGAAAAGCAAAATATGTTAGTCTTACTGGTGGGATCATGTGTTCTTTTTATATACATGCATGGGTGTCTCTTAATTTCAGTGGGACTTTAATAATCATTCTAAACAATTTTTGATTGCCTTCAATGTATGAAAGTGAGTTCGCATTCATGAAAATAGTTGGAGGTCAATCTTTAGCTTTTAGTTATGGTGATGAGGGAGTGATGATGGAGTGTGACGGTTTTTGCAATGGTCAGTTTATATTCTTCCTGAACAAGCAGAAAGCAAGGTCCCTTTTTTGGATCTGATAGAGTATCTGGCACATGAGGACGTCTGATGTTGAAAGATGGAGCGACTTAGTCTTACCTAAGCAGTAACTACATCTCAGCTTTATCTTACTCAGATTTTACATCACTTTCTTCTAATACTGGTTTTAAAAGTGTGAACTCTGTTTGTACTGTATGATTTAGAGTAGTGGAGAGGTGGATATTTGGGGCTGAAAGAATTTTTCTCAGAGCTGGAGATTGAATCCAGGACCTCATACACTTTTAACACTGGCCTCGTTTTTGGTCTTAATTTTGTTATTTGAATATAATTTATTTATTGTGTATATAGTGTTTTGTCTGCATGTATGCTTGCAGGCCAGAAGAGGGCACCAGATCTCATTACAAATGGTTATGAGCCACCATGTGGTTTCTGGGAATTGAACTCAAGACCTCTGGAAGAACAGTCAGTGCTCTTAACCTCTGAGCCATCTCTCCAGCCCCTAATTTTATTATTTGAAACAGGAATTAGTAGAGAGGTTTTGATTGTTTTATGAACTTGTTATTTTTCGGTCATAATTGGGAGATTTTTAGGCATTTTCTGGGATAACCCTTTGTCTTGTTGCTAGACTTGTACAGATGCATAGAACCGTTGTCTGCCGAGAATCCGAGCTTCCTGATGAGCTGCTGTATGGGCGGGCAGGTTACCTGTATGCCTTACTGTACCTGAACACAGAGATTGGCCCCGGCACTGTGGCTGAGACAGCTATTAAAGAGGTATTGTGGGCCTGCTGGACCTACCAAAGTTCAAAACTAACTGACAGCACACAGTTATATTAATACCCGGCCTCTGTTTCTAGGTAGGATTAGTTTTTTAAAAAGTATTTTATAAAATATCTTTTAGAAATGGCTACTTCTCCTCTCAAACATCTTTTAAAAACTCAGTGAGCTGTGCTAGTTAGGTTGTGTCTCATTGGAACGACATCGTTCAACTTCACAAGGTTAGAGGGAGGTGACCATAGTTGGGCATCTGCATTTTTTCATTCTGTTCTGCTGTCCTCTACATATACCCATCCACATAACCAAATGTAGTTTGGGCGTCCATAGCCTGCTTGGAAAGGGAAAAGAAACAGCTTCCTTTGTCAGGGTTCCATTTACAAGGTGCCCAACTCATATCTGCTCACATCTCCTACGCACACCTTAGATGGCTTGCTAGGAGGCTGCATGGATGCCCATCTAAAACTTGCAGCACTTTACTTTACAAAGTGGGTCTTTGCCATATAGTCATTCCAGACATTAGACCATAACACAGAAGACCCCGTTCCTTAGCAACCCCAACTTCAATGAAACTAGTGTGTGTACCGTCTCTGAGATGCACTTGCTGCCTTTCAGAGAAAACATAACAGCTATGAAGCAAGTAAGAAGTTTAGGGTAGTTTTTAATAGGAAGGTTTTTATAAAATTTAGTCAACTTTTTCTACTAAGAACTTCAGTTCCCTAAGTAGACTTTTTAATGTTTTCCCCTCAAGCATTACTTTCTGATTTTTCTCTGACTGAATTTATTAAATAAAAGTAATTGTTAGATAATGGCTGCTTAATTTTTTTAATTAAATAACTTCTCTGTCTTCTCCCACACACTAATGTTAATTAGAGTAGATGAAGATGCTTGTAAGTTGTTTTGATTTCTAATGTCTCCTTGTCTCCACAGGTAGTCACTGCTATTATTGAGTCAGGAAAGACTTTGTCAAAGGAAGAAAGGAAAACTGAGCGCTGCCCCCTGCTATATCAGTGGCACAGGAAGCAGTATGTTGGAGCAGCCCATGGCATGGCTGGAATCTACTACATGTTAATGCAGGTATGCAAGAGTTCTCTGGGATAATGAACATAGTGACCATATTATTACACATTAGACCAATATGAACGGGGTATTAAATTCTTCATAGAGACCAAATAGACTGAATTGAGGGTTCTACTTTGACTCACAGATAATTAACTTGGGTTTACAGCAGTGAATTCTTAAAAGTGCATTCTGTGTCTAGTTTGTCCCAGAATAGTCGCTTGTCACCCACTGTTCCCTTCTGCTCTCATCTTGCTGATGAAGTAGGAACTCTTTAATGCAGGTATGTGCTTCAGATTCAGATGCTTGGGTTGATATTGTTCTTTAAGAGAAATACAAATTATGAAAACTTTACTTATTGCTTTTAAGGTGAGGAACACAGAAGTACTATTTAGTAACTGCTATTTAGAAACATGGGCCAGCTTCTACAGACACAGTTAAGTAATGTGATGGAGCTGGCCTGCTACAGAAGTGGCTACATGTGTTACGTACATATCCTCAGTACCATACCACCTGTCCTGTGGTCACACCATCTCTCATTGTCATTTAGAAGACTGGCAGTATAGTCTATATGAGAACTTTTCCATATGCATTTGAAAAATGGAGGTCCACTTTTGCAGTGGTAGCATAAGGACAAAGTTCTCTTACAAGTCCTTTCTAAGTAACAGGAATAACGAACACAGAAATTCTAACTCTTTGATGAAACTAGGAACATATAGGACCCCAAAAGGACATTTGGTTAGACATTATCTTAGACATTTCCTTGAGGTTGTTTTGAGATGAGACGAGATAAGCCCAGCTCATCAACTGAAGTTCCTAACACAGACAAAGGCTGACTTTGGGCAAGCAGAGGGTGTTCTCCAGCAGACTGGTTGTGGACTTGGGTAGCATTAGCTCTTCCTGAGGACAGGGCCGTCTGCCTTCAGCCTTGCACTACCACTCTCCCTGACTTCTGCCGTCTAGTGGTCACCCCAGCCACACGTTAAGTTGTAGAATATAATTCACCAACCAATTCCTTAACGTCAAGCAGTAGTTGCATAGTTTAGTCTAGAAAGAACACAATGAGTAGGAATATAACCAAAAACTGTGATGAGAAAATGATATGGGGCTGATGAGAAACAAGGGAAACACTGAAGTCTAAAATCAGTAGGCCAGGATGTAACTGTCTACATGTTATTTAGGAATAGTGAGGAAATCACTAAAAAAGAAAAAGCCATTTGTGTCTCAAGAAGGAACATGGTGGTTGTTTTGCATAATAAGTTTTCTAAACATTGTATTATGTGTTTTGTTTTATTTTATAAGACAGGATCTCATGTAGCAAGGCTAGCCTCGACCTCCCTGTGTAAGCAGTTGTAGCCTTGTACCCTTCCTTGATCTTTCTGCTCCACCTCTGAGTGTTAGAATTAAAGCATGCACACCTAAGAATTTAGCTAGATAAAAATAATTTTTCTAGGCATAATTTATTATTCTGAAATATACATCATGAACTATAATTAGAAAAATATCTAACACGTTCTGTATCTCAGGAAAATACCTAAAGGTTTTCTAATATGTAAATATTTTTAAATATTAAACTAACTTTACTTCAACAAATTTTAGAAGAAGCAAGTGTATTCCTTAAGTTGTATTTTACTCCATGCTTAATGAATTTTTTTGATAAGGAAATAAGATTATCTTATGTAATAGTAATAGGATAATAGCAATTTCACAGAAATATTTCTCTTTAGTCATGAATAATATTTATACCTCATTTAGAAGTTTGTTCAAAGAATCAAATGAAAATTAAGTCAATGGACAGAGACTTTTCTTTTTTCTTTTTATTTTATATACCAATCCCAGTTCCCACTCCCTCCTCTCCTCCAGCTCACCCCGCCTTCCACCCACCCCATCATCAACCATCCACTCCTCAGAGGGTAAGCCTTCCCATGGGGAGTCAACAAAGTCTGGCACATCACTTTGAGGCAGGACCAAGCCCTCCCTCCTATATCTAGGCTGAGCAAGCTATCCCTCCAAAGAGAATGGGCTCCAAAAAGACAGTTCAAGCAGTAGGGTTAAGTCCTGGTCCCGCTGCCAGTGGCTCCACAGACTGTCCCAGCCACACAACTGTCACCCACATCCAGAGGGCCTAGTTTGGGCCTGTGCTGGTTTCCCTGCTGTCAGTCTCGAGTCAGTGAACTTCCACTAACATAGGTCAGGTGTTTCTGTGGGTATCCCCATCATGGTCTTGACCCCTTTGCTCATATCGTTGTTCTTCCCTCTTTTTGACTAGACTCTGGGGCCTAGTGCTAGCTTGGCTCTCTGCCTCTGTTTCCATCCATTGCTGGATGAAGTTTCTATGATGACAGTTAAAGTATTCATCAATCTGATTACAGGGAAAGGCCAGTTCAGGTACCCTCTCCACTATTGCTTAGGGTCTTAGCTGGGGTCATCCTCGTGGATTCCTAGGAATTTCCCTGGTGCTCCTCCTCTCTGTCTTTCCCCCATCTAGTTCCCTCATGTTCTCCTCCCCACTTCCCTTCTCCTGCCTCCCTTCCCCTTCCACCCTCCCTTCTCCTCTCCCTACGCTCCCAGTTTTCTCAGGAGTTTTTGTCTATTTCCCCTTCCCACAGAGATCCATGTATGTCGACAGAGACTTCTTTATCTCAGACTTTATCAATAACCCAGATTTGTGAGGGCTTGGTAATATGTCACACTAAAAGACATTTAATTAGCCTTACTTGCAATTTTTGCCACCATTTTTTGATGAGAATCTGTATAGTATTGTGAAACCCTTTGAATATTTTATATTTCACTACTTTTATTTAAAAAAAGAACGAACTGAAAGAGTTCCTTAAAATAGTATTTTCAAACTGTTTATAGTCCTAGTTCCTTAATGCAAATTTGATTCATTTTCCAAGGTAACAGCTAATGAATGTTTTCAGTGAGTAATAACCATTATTATGCAAATTACTGAATGAAGAGATAGGCATATACTTTTCAATAGGAGCTAATTATTCTGATTACCTTATAAAGAAATTGAGGTTAAATAGTTTGACCAGAATGAAAAAGCCAGTTGATAGATTTGAGAGGTGTGTTGTACTTGGCCTTTGGGAGGAGGCAAAAGCCACGTGGAAGGAAATGAGAGATTAGACAGCACACACACAAAACTCTCATAATTCAGGGTTCATTAGAGTCCTCAGCTCTTCTCACCACTCTGGATGATGGCTTGATTTCAAGTGGTGGCCTCAGTTCATCAAAGAATAGAAAGTTCAACACATTGGAACACTAACAAATTCAAGATTTCTAAGAATTGAAACAAACAAAAAAGCCATGTCTGAAAAAAACCAAAAGATTGTATCTAATTTTGTATCTTCTTTAGTGTTATTAATAATTAATGCTTTATTAAATTAGCCATGTTTCAGTAGTTAAAAAACAGAAAGATAAATTGTTTTCTTTTGTGCCTTTAAAGCCAGAAGCAAAAGTGGACCAAGAAACTTTAACAGAAATGGTGAAACCTAGTATTGATTATGTGCGCCACAAAAAATTCCGATCTGGAAATTACCCATCTTCATTAAGCAATGAAACAGACCGATTGGTCCACTGGTGCCATGGTGCTCCAGGAGTCATCCACATGCTCTTGCAGGCCTATCAGGTTAGTGCTTCTGCATCGTTCTAAGTGTCCAGGGGCACAGTCTCCACCACCGAGCTTTCAGGTTGGTTCTGCAAAGCCCGGTATTCAACTGTACACTGAATACTAATTTAAATTTTGAATTCTGTGCTGGTGTAAGTATACATGTGCCAGGTCATATGTATAGAGCTCAGAGGGCAACCTTGGTGTAATCTCCATGTTCATGCAAGCACACATGTGCCAAGTCATGGGGTAACCTGGGGTGTTGGTCTTTGCCTTCCATCATGTTTGAGGAGGGACTGTTATCATTTTGCTCCTATGCATGCCAAGCTGGCTGTCCTGTGCGCTTCTGAGGATTTTCTTTCCTTTGCTTCCTTTCTCCTGATAGGAGCACTGAGATTACAAATGTGTGTTATCACAGCCACCTTCACACGGATTCTGGGGGTCTGAACCCAAGGCTGCGTGCTGTGCAAGTGCTTTAACTACTGAACCTTCTCTCCCACCTCACTTTCTACATTTTAATTTAATTATTTTTGTATTTGTGTACATTGTGCAATCATGTATGTTTAGGTACATATATGTGTCCATGTATTTAAGGGTGTCCATATATTTAAGGGCCAGTGGTTAGCCTTGGATATGGTTCCTCCAGTACCATTTATCTTATTTTTTCTGAATTTATCACTGCCCTAGAACACACTGAGTGGGCTAGACTGGCTGGCCAGTGAGCTCCAGGGATCAGCATTTCTCCATCTCCCCAGCAGCAGGATCACAAGCTAACAAATCTGACTTATTTTTTAAGTTATATATGTATCTCTCTCTAGGTGTATACATATATATAACATTTTTTGAGATTATAAAATAATGATATTATTTCCCCACTTCCCTTTCTTTCATCCAGTCCCCCCCATGTATTCCCTAGCTTTCTTTCAAATTCATGGCCTCTTTTTCTTTAATTGTTAATATATATACATACATACATACATACATACATACATACATACATACATACATATACACACATACATATACATACAACACACATATGTATATCATATATACATTGTATGCACATATATATTGCATTATGTTATATATTACATATATGTGTATATACACAGATTATACACATTACATATATATGTATATGTATATATATTATATCTATTTCCTATTATACAAATACAATATGTTCATTCTATATGACATTACTTGTAAATGTGTTTTGGGGGCTGACCATTTGCATTGGATAACCAACTTCTGTGCTCTTTCCTGAAGAAGACTGTTTTTTTACTTTCAGCATCCTTTAGTTTAAAATCTGGAACAAGGCTGGGCATGGAGTACTCTCTATCCCAGTACATGGGAAGCATAGGGCAGCAGATCTTTGTGAGTTCAAAGACAGTATGGTCTATATAGTAAATTCCAGGCCAGCCAGGGCTACTTAGAGAGATCTGTATTTAATATAAATAAATAAAATAAGGACTGAGACAGGGCTGTTCAATGTCTCCACTTATTTTCAATATAGTGTTTGAATCACTAGCTAAAGCAGCAAGATAAAGAGCGTAAAGGCACACAAGTCAGAAAAGAATCAAACTATCCCTGTTCACAGATGACTTGATTTTATACAGAAGTGATCCCAAAGATTCCACTGGAAAACTTCCAGAAATAACACTTTTAGCAAAATGGCAGGATATAAAATCAACTTGCTATAGACACATTGAGAAAGAGATCATGAAAGTGATACCATTCACAATAGCCAAAAAAAAAAAAAAAGTAAAGCAAAGACAAGAAAAAGTAGTAATAAAACTAACTAAGGAGGTAAAAGACCCCTATAGTGAATTCTTTAAATCTTCAAATAAAGAGATTGAGGAGACATTAGAAGATGGAAAGACCTCTTATACTCACAGATTGGCAGAGTAAATATTTAAATATTGTGAAAATAACCATCCTACCAAACCAGTATACTAGGAAACATTTATAGATGGATGGATGGATGATAGGTTATAAGTAGATGGATGATAGGTAGATGATAGATAGATAGATAGATAGATAGATAGATAGATAGATAGATAGATAGATAGATGGTACGAGATATACTAGTATATTTAAAGTTCTTGCTTCCCTCTTGAGCCCTACTGCTAGGGCTGCTTTTCTCTCCATGGTCTTTCAGATCCTGCTAGGGTGGCCCGTTAAGCCCTGCTTATAGATTGAACCACGTTTCTAGTCCAAAGTCCCAAAGATTTCACCATTCATTGAAAAAAAAACAAACAAACAAACCGAATATGGTCAGGTCCTTCACAGCAATGCGCCCACAGTTCTGGTACCAGTATCTTCTATGTTAGTTTACTTTTCTGTTGTTGGATAAAACTCCATGACCAAGGCAACTTATAGAAGTGATGGTTTATTTGGCTTACAGTTCATCATGGCAAGGGAACATGGTGTTGGAGCAGAAGCTGGAGACTCACATCTTAAAGTGCAAGTAGAAAGCAGAGAGTGGCGTAGGGAAGGCGTATGGATTTAGACCCTCAAAGGCCACCCCCAGTGATGGATTTCCTACAGCAGCGCCACTTCTCCCAAGCCTTACTGGACAGCACCGCCAACTGGAGACCAAATATTCAAATTCCAGAGAATATATTATTCTTATTCAAATTACCACAGGAAGGAATTCATGTATGACATGGTAAAACTAGTCTGCTATCCAGGACTGTTATTACCCAGGGACCCTAGGGAGAACCTATTATCGTCACTTATCTAAACCAGTGTCATTTGTAACCACATTCTAGATATTTATCCATCTACTCACAGCGAAGTGTAGCTCTCATCTCATTAAAAAAACAAAACAAAACAAAAAAAACGAAAACAAAACACCTTTTTTTCAGTAGCCAAAGACCATTAAGACCCAACTGGTCAAAATTCAGAGAACAACTCTCTATGGGGTTCCCAACAGCAACTGATACATCTTCAATACAACCCCTTCATGTACCACTCAGAACACCATGAAGTGATGGTGGAAAGACGTTAACAGCCAGAGGACCAGGACATCTGCTCTGCTGTAAGATAATTTCTTGTATATATATATTATAGGTATTCTGCACCCATGAAATCTCAACAATATGGATTCCTAAATAAGACCTGAAAAATGACAATACCAATTGACATGCCACTGTGAATGCAGAAATTTCACAAGGCCCCACCCTTAGTGAGGGAGATTCAGTCTTCTCCAGGGATGAGCCTCTAGATAGGTGATCTGATCCAAAGCAATCAGTCAGCCCTAAACATACACATACAAGCAACACTAAATAATCTATATGTAGACAAACACACACATTGGTTTCTTGAAACAGGGTTTCTCTTTGTAGCCCTGGCTGTCCTGGGCCTTACTCTGTAGACCAGGCTGGCCTTGAATTCCATCTGCTTCTGCCTCCCAAGTGCTGGCATTAAAGGCATGTGCTACCATCACCCAGCTGTAACAATAATTAATAATTTAGAAGCCATGAATTTGGGGAGCATGGAAGGACTGAGAGGGAAGAGAAAAGGAAGAAATTATGTAAATATAGTACACACGTGAATTTCTCAAAGATATTTTAAAAATTGACATTTCAAAAACCAGCTGGTATTCTGATGGGGAGTCTTTTAAAGTAACTTGATCTTTCTTAGTTTTCAATGTCCTATATTCTATAAATTTAGTGTTTTGACTGTTGCATGACATGGGAACTTACTTTCTTTTCTGGTCCTGTCTATTTGGTATTTTGTATGCCTCTTCAACCTTAATAGGCATCTCTTTCTTTAGATGAGGCAAGTTTTGTATAATTTTGTAGAAAATATTTTCTTTGCTTTTGACCTGGATTTCTTCTCCTTCTATACCTATTGTTTGTAGGTTCAGTTTTTTTTGTTGTGGTTTTTTGTTTGTTTATTTTTGTTTTTTGAGACAGGATTTCTCTGTAGTTCTTTGGAGCCTGTTTTAGAACTAGCTCTTGTAGACCAGGCAGGCCTCGAGCTCACAGAGATCTGCTTGCCTCTGCCTCCCGAGTGCTGGAATTAGAGGCATGTGCCACCACTGCCTGGCTTCAGTTTTGTTTTTTAAATAGTGTTCGGCTCCTTCATGTTCTGTTCATGGTTTCTCTTTTTCTGTTGGACTTGAGATTTTCTTTGACTTAGTGATCAAATTCCTTTCCTTTGTCTTCAAAGCCTGATATTCTCTTTTCAGTTTGATCCAATCTATGGATGAGGCTCTTCTGAGTTATTTCAGTGTGGCTTTCTTCTGAGAGTCTCTATTAAGTTCTGTTTTCATATCTTGTATTGTTTTCATTATTCCATTCACAGTTTTCGGTCTTTATTCTGGTAATTGTTTGTATCTTCTTTGAGTTCCTTGTTCATAAATATTATTGCTGTTTTACATCTTTGTCTTCAGTATCATCTGAGTTGCTTTTGTTCAGGAACATCAGTAAGAGAGGACTGCGTTTTCAGTGACGATCTATTTATATGGCTTGTGCTATTGCAATAGGACCTAGACATCAGAAGTTACTTTGTTGGTAGTGTTTCTTGGCATGGAAATTGTGTCTCTACTTTGTTGACTTGATGTTTGGATCTCTCTTTCCAGTGACCTCAACTTGTCAGATTGTCTTCAGTTGAAGGGAGTTTAGGGTTCAGTCTTGGAGCAATTTAGTGTTGATGCTCAAATGGGGTAACAGAAGTAGGTGGGGCTCAGCTCAGACTGGGGGAAGTTTCTAAGCCCAGTAGAAGTCTGGAGGAGGAGCTCAGGAGTTTAGTTGCCATCGAGCCACGGTACCAGACTAGGCCTCAACACTGAATGCGGGACTAGAGCTAGATCTGGTGGATTAAGGAGGATGGGGTGGGGGACTCACTGGGATAGATCCTAGGGGAGAAGGATGAGCAGGACCTGGCTGGGTGGAGAGCTTCTTCTGTTTGCTTAACCGTAATGCTTGTTCAGTCTTCCTAATGTTGTATGCTTTTCTAATCAGTGGGGGAAACAGTTTTCTAGTTCTTCATTGAAAACATTTTGCTGACACTGTTTTGTTTTCTCCCTCTCTAGGTTTTTAAGGAGGAAAAATACTTGAAAGAGGCCATGGAGTGCAGCGATGTGATTTGGCAGCGAGGTCTGCTCCGGAAAGGCTATGGAATCTGCCATGGAGCCTCTGGAAATGGTTACTCCTTTTTGTCCCTTTACCACCTTACACAGGATAAGAAGTACCTCTATCGAGCCTGCAAGGTGAGGACACCTCTATCCCTGCAGCTCTGGAACTTCCCAGGACAGAATCCAATAGCGCGACTCTTCTTCCCTCTGTGAGCCTGTCCATCCCAATCTGTGGTTGAATCTGTTTCTTCTGTTACTGGTCCTCTGTCCCCGTCTTTGAGATGAGAGCAGCAAACATAAAGGTTACTCTGAAGAACAGAAGTTCAGGAATCATACTGCCTGGTCGGAGTTACTGTACTGCGTATAAGCATCGTTTATGTGTTTGTTTTTAAAGAGTCTGAGCTAGCGCAGATGGGCTTTGGTTTTGCTGATGCCAAGAATGACCATGAACTCTGATTTTCCTGCTGCTCCCCATCCCAAGATCTAGGGTTACAGATCTTTGATGTCATACCCAGCTTACATATAAGCTTTATTGTCCTAAAGTACATTTATTCTTCAAGCCTCTATTTCTTTATTTGAAAAAAATGAAGAGAAAACAACTACCTATCTACCCAGGATGTTTCAAGAATTAAATGAGATAATATATAGACTATCTACAATTGTTCCTAGTTAAAGCCTTCATTAGTGTCACATTCGGCTGCATGACAAACCTACACTCCTCTCCAAGTTTCTGTAGTCCTGCATGCCTTGACCCTTGCCGGGTTCTCCACCTTGTCTCATCTTATGCCCCTTTCAGACATACTGCCTCACTACACCTCCCTCTCAATGTAATGGACTCTAAACTGTTATTACCTGTTTCCTTCACCAAAAGTGTACTTACCTCTGCAATTTACAGAACAACTCTTTGCCATTCCAGGGTTAGTTTAACTATGACTTCCTTCAGGATCTTTAAAACTGCCACATGGAAGAATCTTCCAGTTATTTATTGAGTGTATTGCTTATTGCTTGGCTCAACCTGGTGATCGTCCTTGTCTAGGTTACTCTTCTATAATGTGTACAACAGTAGCACATGGCCCTAAATAGAAACAATTAAATATGCCTTCATGAATGGCAAGAAGCTAGACTTGGTAAATGCTTGCTTGTATTTTTATTACTATGCATGTTTCACATGGTGCAATTATGTATAGACGCTAAACGATAGAAGAAAATACACCAAAATGTTTGCAGTGGCCATTGACAGACAGAGGCATTATGGATAACATATTTGTATACCATCTGGACAGTGAATACCTGCTACCATTATGGGGTGTTTTTGTTAGTTTGTTTTTGTCAACTCAAATAAAATGGCCTCCCTCTTTTTGAATATCTGTAGGGTGCCCACATTCATGGATTAATCTTGGGATGCTGTAGAAGCATGTAAGAGGGCAGAGCCCAGACTAGTCATACGAGGTCAGAAAGTGGTATGTAAGCCAAAACAAGAAGACAGCTGGAAGTTATGCAGAAGGGAATGGGGAACATTGTAGAGAGAGGAAACTGCCTTCCCAGAGGCTTGGAGCTTGAAGCATCCAAGAGAATGATATAAAATTCACGATTGCTAGATCATGGGGTCAGGGCAGAACAGGAGCTAGAGGCAGGGGTAACTTTAATATTAGACAGTCCAATAAATAGGGAGTCCTATGTCTTCAACAATAATATTTTGCAAGGAAGTGGGTTACTTTCCTTTAGAGTAGCTAGGACAAAGCCACAGAGTCAGGAAGCATCTTAGTGTATCTTGGAGAGGGAGCACTTCAGTGCTGTGGGATGCCATGGCAGGGGCGGTGTGTTAAATAAGACTTGAAGTCACATGTGCACAGAGCAGTTCTCAACCTTTGATTACACCTGAGGACCAGTGTGACCTACTCTAGATCATTTAAATAAAGAATCCCTCTTACTAGTGATTTTCGGGACCTACAGGTGATTTTTAAAACCAGACAGCACTGAACACCAATTTGGAAAATAGAGGATCCATGTTGAGACTCTTCTTTAGAAACATCACCATGGATCTGGGTTAGAAGGATCAGGAAGACTTGGATTCCCAAGTCGAGTCATTAATGGGGAAGTGATGAGTTAGACACCAAGGCAGTGTCTGTGATAGAAGAAGGAAAGAGTTAACTTATTTAGGATGCAAAGCCCAGAGAGTAAAGAGCTAAGGGCTGAGGTATTTCCACAATGGAGAATTGTTCCAGCAACAGTTTACAAGACAGTAAAGAGACACGGAGGAGAAAGCAGCACACTGAGCGTGTTCTCCAGAAGTACCCAAGGCCCAGCGGGAGCCAGCAGCCAGGTCTGAAGGCAAGTTCAGAGCAGGGATTTTTATTCAGATGGAGCAAGCACTTGGAAGTAATAGGCAGGGTGCTGTTGAATTTTGCTTTTCTCCTCCAGGTGTCCCTACAATGTTTTAAGGTAAATGTGACCTGAAATTTTGAAAATGAAATTTATGCCTTGGCAGTGCTGAAGCATGCATGGCAGACCATATATGGTGGTTCTGTTGAACTTATCCATATTGGGTTTTGTGGTCTAAGTTAATGAGGTTGACTGACCGGATCTCTAACTCAAGAGGGCACCAGATCTCATTGCAGATGGTCATGAGCCACCATGTGGTTGCTAGAATTGAACTCAGGACCTTTGGAATGAGCAGGCAGTGCTCTTAACCATTGAGCCATCTCTCCAACCCTACAAAAGAGGAAACAGGCAAGGAAAGGTCCCTAACTCTCATCCTGTTAGGGGGTTTTGTTCAAACAATACAGTCTAGAGCCCTAGAATCACTACTGTTCAAACTGGCCTCTTCAATGATTTTTTTCAATATTTACTTTTATTATTTTTAATTATGTGTCGGTGTGTGTCTGTGTATAGTAATGTGCATGTAAGTGCACATGTCTGAAGATGGCAGAGGAGTTGGTTCCCAGTAAGGCTGGGATTTCAGGTGTTTGTGAGCACCTGGTGTGGGTGCTTAACTAGCGTCCTCTGGAAGAGTACTATATGCTCTTAACCACTGAGCTTCTCTGAGCCCCCTCTCAGTTCTTACAAATTCATTCAAGTGTCCCGTTTGTTGCCTCTTAAAAATTTCTATTCTTAAGGATTTTCTTTCTTGTTAGTTTGCAGAGTGGTGCCTAGATTATGGAGCACATGGGTGTCGCATTCCCGACAGACCGTATTCCCTCTTTGAAGGTAGGAGAGTATGAAAAATAAAATCTTACATTTGGATATTTGGTTCCTCTGTTCTAAGGACAAGCATTAGTACATTCAGTGTTGCTTGAGTAACACTTCAGGACTAAAACAAAAGTATAGCAAGCATGTTTATCTTGCCTACATTTGTTCTGCGAATGTCTCCAAAAACTTTAGAACTTCCGTGAAATACATATGCAGATAACGCCTGGAAGGCTTATTGGATAGGGGGATAATAAGTTTCCTCTTCTGCATTTTATATTTTATTCTATATGTTCTTAGTTATTTAAATACACTTAATTCTTTAAATTATATGAAGAATTACTAGTAACTAATAGTAATGGAAAGTAGTAGTTGGATATTAATAATTAGAAAAATGAGTGAATATTGAAGACAGTTCAATATTTTTACTGATGGCTATAACAAGGCCATTAATAAGAACAACAATAATTAAGTAGTCTACCCAGGTTGATAAGTATACAAGAATGTAATATTAATAAATATTATAATTATAATTGAAGTTTTAGAAAGACAAAGATCCTTTTGGTTTATTGTATTTTCTTTAGTTTTTTTGTTATTTTAAATTGTTTTTAAAAAAATCTTTTTTTTTAAATTTTATATATTAACCCCAGTTCCCTCTTCCTACCCTCCTCCCACTTACCTGACCTTCCCCCCACCCTACTTCCTATCCATACCTCAGAGAGGGTGAGGCCTCCCATGAAGAGTCAACAAAGTCTGTCATATCACTTGAGGCAGGACCAAGGCCCTCCCTCCTCCCTGTATCTGGGCCGAGCAAGGTGTCCCTCCATAGGGAATGGGCTCCAAAAATCCAGTTCATGAACTAAGGATAAATACTGGTTCCATGGCCAGGGGCCCTACAAACTGCCCAAGTCACGCAACTGTCACCCATGTTCAGAGGGCCTAGCTCAGTCCTATGCAGGTTTCCCAGCTATCAGTTCAGAGTCAGTGAGCTCCCATTAGCTCAGCTCAGCTGTTTCTGTGGGTGTCCCCATCATGGTCTTGACCCCTTTGCTCATATTCTCACTCCTCCCTCTCTATGAATGGACTCTAGGAGCTTGGCCCAGTGCTTAGCTGTGATTCTCTGCTTCTCTTTGATCAGGTACTGGTTGAAGGTTCTATGATGACAGTTAAGGTAGTCATCAATCTGCTTACAGGGGAAGGGGAGTTAAGGTGTCCTTTCCACTATTGCTTAGATTCTTAGCAATTCTTATGGTCATCCTTATGGCTTCCTGGGGATTTCCCTAGTGCCAGGTTTCTCACTAACCCTATAATGTCTCCCACTAACAAGATATCTCTTTCCTCACTCTCCCAATCCCTCTTTCCCCTCCCCTTCTCCTCTCCTCACTCCCCTTCCACTATTCCTCCCTCCCCCCACATTCCCAATTACTCAGGAGATCTTGTCTATTTCTCATGGGAATGTTATAGAGTAGCCTTATATAACAACTTCTGCATTATTTCTATATATACATGCATGCACTTATTTGAAAATTACTTTCTTAGAAGCTAAAGAAAATGTAAGACTATAAAAGCTTTGACAGGAAAATTTCATTTATTGACATACAGTTGGCAACATCCTTAAATTCTTCAAGGGCTTTTATTTCTTTTATCACTGGATATAGTACTTGACCCTCACGCCTGTTAGATAAGCACTGTAGCTGCATTCTAGATCTACATCCATCTCTTTGGTTGATGCTGCAATATCATCTTAACATTTCAAATGCACGATGAGAATCCAAAAGCTACTTCTTAAAACATAATATAATGAAGTTGAGGAAATAGTGCAGTAGGTAAATTTGCTTGTCACACAAGTGTGAGAATCTGAGTTTGAACCCCCAGAATCCAGATGTGTAGATGTATATAGCTCAAGTGTATAATTCCATCATTTTGAAGAGTGGCAGGAGGAACCTCAGCATTTTGCCAATCAGCTACACTGGTGTGTATGTGCAATAGAAAATGGAAACCCTGTTTCAAACAAGGTGGAAGGCAAGGACTGACACTCAAGTTGTCTGCTGATGCCCATACTCATACTGCATATGCCTGGATTCACACACACACACACACACACACACACACACACACACACACACACACACACACACACACACTAATAAGGAATGGCATAATTGCCTGTTGGGTACTGTTTCTAATGATGCCACTTTTAATTGATGATGGTACTTTTCCTTATGTCCTCATAGCCCCTGTAGATGAAGGGATTAATGTCACTTTATTTTATTCACAAGCCTATGCAGTTCTTAAAAGATGCACATTTTGCTTTGCAGGTATGGCTGGTGCTGTTCACTTTCTCTCTGACATCTTGGTACCAGAGACGTCACGGTTTCCAGCATTTGAACTTGGCTTTTTGCAGAAGGATTAAAACGGTGCAAAAAGACAACTAACATACCCATTGGACCAAAAGCCACCTGACTGATTAGTGCCTGACACAGAACCTAATGTAAAGGAAAAAAGGGGGGGCAAAACCCTCCACAGCCCCTTTTGTTGCGAAGACCCCGAAATTAGAGCATGAGTGATAGAAACCTCACGTCAGCACTTTGTGACAGTGTTCCTCTTCATGGTGAAATATGAATTCTCCATATCTAGGCTCCCTGTAGTGTGCATGTTTCTTGGTGCTTGTCTATAGGTGTAAATTGACTAGATAGAAAAGTCACACTCATCACATGACCTCTTAGCTGAGCATGTGGGTGTGTTTAAGGCGACAGCCACACCTTTTTGTACATAGTATCTAAAGTAGGATGTCATCTCTATCAACAAAGAAACAGTTGTGTGATATGTCTTAAACATCAGCTAGCAAATCTCGATACCCTGTGAGAAAAGTGTGTTAGCAGTTTTCATGGGTAGTTTTCAGAAAAGCATGAGTGAAAGACAGCTTTCTGAACCAGAAGGAAAGTGGGCAAGTCAGCATGCATTGTAGAGCTTGAGAAGGCACAAGTGACACCGCTTCCCTCTTTGTGTCTTGTGGTCAACAGAATTAGTGACTAATTATTAGCAGTTCTCAGACATTCACCCAGATTAAAACAGCCTCCACCTGTTAGCAGTATAGCTTATCCCTGTATAACACAGAGTAGATAATGCCAGCCAGATCCTTCTATAGCCCTTCAAAAGTTTATTTCATATATTGGTAACTTATTAAAGTATGAATTTAAAATTAATACATTCCTTATTTTTCATACAAATTGAGGGGATAAATTCTAGGCTGAATTTATACACAAAAGAAACAAATATTATAACCAAGGAAATTATTATCTAGGTGATTTGTAAAATTATTTTTAAGGACATCTTGTTGGATTCACATACGGTTAATAATCCTGTCACATAAATTTCAGAGTTTGGTGGTTGTTCGTGATACAAGTGGGCTAGATTCCCTAAGCATGTTTTGTTGTGGAGATAATGTCATAAAAAACAAGGCAGGATTGTGTAATAGTCTGGACCTCAGTACTTCCTAAACGCTTGCCCTAGTTACTACTCCTTTTAAAAAGTAGGAAGAATGGCGAGTCTGCAGGAGAAGGCCTCTTCATGTGTGGACCATTTGGAGTGTTGAACCTTGTTTGTGGGACTGGTACCCTAAACATCTGGCCTTCAATTTCCAGGTGATTCCTCATAAGTCTCTTCATTCTAAGTCATGACTATTTTTGTTCACCTTGGGTTGATTACTTCCGTGTGTATAAATCCCCAAGATTATCCTCTACTCTCCCTGAGTATGATAATAGGCTTCTCAGGGCTGTCCAGCACCTCCTTACCTAAAGGTAGGGCAAACCATCCCAGACAGGCTGAGGGGAAGCCGTTCCGCAGAAGACCTCAAGTGCTGTCTAGTCTCATCCGAACCACACAGTTTTCATCCTCTTACCCATTTCAACACAAATAATACACGGCAGAGCTAATTTCTGAGATCCGGATTGTTTAGTTCATGAAGGAAGCCCCTGGGGCTGTGTAGTAAGCCCTTTTCTGAACCAAGGTGACAGTTTGCAGAGCTCTGGCTTTGACCAAGGGCCCTCAAGGCAACAGTAGCAGTGGTGACTCTCCCCTTTATGTTTACTCGTAACTGTTTGACAAATAACTGGTATCTTCCTGGCCAACCTGCTGAGGGAAAAATAAAATACCCCCAGGATAAATGGGGGGTTTTGTTTGTTCCTTCAGGACAGGTAGACTGACACCTTCCCACTCACCACTGCTATCGGCAGATGTGCAGCCGGGTCGCTCTACACTGATTCCTTCCTTGCACCCACGACACGTGCTGCTGTCCTACAAAAGCTGCAGCCCCCAGCCCATAAGGCCAAGGAGAAATGGCATGCAAACCAGGACTGAGGGCTCAAATATGACCATTTGATAGTTATAAATGTATGAAATCTAATTTATGAACATCTCACTTTTGTTTCTTAGGTTTGTTTTATGACAACAACTGTATTCTAAATGTGTTGAAAATTGAAAAATATGTACACACAGAATACCATTTTGAAATCTGGAGGGAAAAAGCTAATGTCCACAAAAAGTGTTTGGGGTTCTTTGGTTTTGTTAATAAAAGATAGTTTTGTGGTGAGGATTTATGGAGCCTTCCTATTTTCTCCTTTCTGTCTTAGTTCAACAGTGTGAAAGTGGGTAATGCTGTGACTATACTGGTCTTTCCCTCCTGGTCACAGTCCAGCTTCTGTACTTATAATGCTCAAAGGGACGTGGTTAGGCATGTGACAATGCCAGTGACTTCAGTCCTGTTCATGAGAAAGACAAACCCTTCCTTGAATCCCTGAGTGTTTCATGAATGTTTCATAGCCAGAACTGGTTACATCACCTTCTCCTACCATAAGGACTGGGACAGTTGCTATATATGGCTTACTTGATTATTTAAAAGGCAAGACTGGGTTAGGAGTGAGGGGCTGGATATACTAAGTGACTGAAGTGTTGCTCCATGATTCAGAAAGGAAGCATTTAAGAATGGAAATATATAGCAGGATGCAGTGCTGGTTTAATTGAATTATGAGTGTCTTGGTTACTTTTCTATTGCTGCAACAAATCACCATGGCCAAGAATAAAATAAAACATTTAATTTGGGGTGCATGGTTTTAGGGGTTAGAGTCCATGACCATAATGGCAAGCATGACTGTAGGCAGGCAGGCAGGCAGGTGCTCAAGTAGTAGCTGAGATCTTGCACCCTGATCCACAGACAAAAGGAAGAGAGCAAACTGGGAATGGTGTGGGCTTTTGAAATTTCAAAGCCCATCACAAGTGACACCTCCTCCAACAAGACCTAATCCTTCTATCAACTGGGTACCAAACATTCACATATATGAGCATATTCATTCTCATTCAAACCACCACAAGGAGTAAGGCTTGAAATATGGTAAGGACTGCGATATTGCTTGGGTCTGGGGTTGGTTCAAACATTTAAAAACTTGTGGCATCTGCATGTCCTCAAAAACAAGGAGCTGACCCTGGTCACTGATGTTTCCACCTGAAGTGACAGCAATTCAGGAGAAGAGTTACCTAGAGCTATGTTTGAAAGTGCATACTCTGGAGAACTATTTGGTGTACTCATATGTGTATATTTAATGTTATATTTCATATATGTATATATTTCATAAAGTTAATGTTATATTTAATATTCTTTCTCTAACCCCTATATGTTAGTCAGTTTTGCATTACCATGGCAAAATACTCAAACTCACACAATTTAAGAGAAACAAAGTTTATTTGGCTCAAAACTATGGAAGTTTCAGTGCATGGTTGGCTAATTCCATTGCTATAGGCCTATGGTGAAGAAGAGCATCATGGCATTAGGAGAGTGTGACAGAGCAAAGATGGCAGCCAGGAAGTGGGGGGTGGGGGAACAAAGATGGCAGCCAGGAAGTGAGTGGGAAGGCCAAGGACAAGATACTTTTTACCACTAAGTGCTACCATCTATAGTTTTAAAACCAACATCCAGTAGTCATTAATTATAAACCCATCGGTAGGTAGGGGAGGAAATCCACTAATGATGTTGAGGCCCACAGGATCTAATCACTTCCCAAAAGTCCACTTTGCTCTTATGCTTTTAAAATATGGCATCTAGAGAACATTTTAGATACAGAACATGATACTTCTATTATGACATCTTCACTTTGCCAGTCTTGGTTTACCACGCCTTTTCAAGAAGGTAGTGCCAACACGTATGGAGAGACCCATGTAACAAAGGAACAAACGTGGGGGCTTTACCTCTCACATTGGCAATCATACGTGGACTAAATATATCTCATAATTATAATGATTTTATAATTCATTCAAAATTATTATTCCTCAGTGCTACATTATTATGGCTACAATGGTTCCCATGTATAATTGTGCTTAACACAGAAGCAGTGCCTGCAAAGCCTGATGGGAAAAATCAGTATGCTATGCTGACATGGCAAAAGCCCCCAAATAAGTACTTATACTTTGATCTAGCAACTTGTTTCTCTTATTTTATTCTAAAATATAGATGCTCATAAAAGAAATAAGAGTTGTACAGCACAATAATCACAATAAAGAAAAAGTAACAATGTGAGCAAAACAAATTGGAAAATGTACTGTGATTATAAAGTTCAAAATGAAAAATAGGGCAGAACAAAGCTTAGTAAAATCATAAACTAAAGGAATTATAATCACGAAATTTGAAGTAATGGTGGGCCACAAGGAGGAAGAGATCTGCAGGGGACTCAATTTATTCATGAGACAGGGCAATAACGTGTTCATGTTATTTTATTTGGTTGGCACTGCCCACAGTAATCCCAAGAAACAGACAGCGTGATGAAGGTTAATGTTTTACTCAAACTTGTGAGTTGGCAAGAGCTTTCTGCTTCATAGACACAGGCTCCTATCGCCTGGGAATGCTCAGCAGGATGCTCTGCTTCCAGATTACAGGGAGGGAGAACCTTTAGGTTCCAGTAGGAGACTCTGGAAGGGCCAGCCTGATCCACTGGTTTCCTAAATCTTCAGCCAGTGTGGCCCCAGCATTCTTCCTGGGGCCGAGCCAGGAGGTGCACAGAGTGCAAGAACAGAGGGTTAGCTAGCATTGGCCACACAGTATCAAATAATCACTGCTGTGGAACAATCCTGTACACTGTGAAGATGTACTGCTCTCGCTGTTAATAAAAGTAGAATTGGTCGATGGCTAAGCAGAATTTTAGGGCGGAAAGAATGCTGGGGAGAAGAAGGGTGCATCAAGGAGACTCCACAAGACACAGAGCAAGCAGGACTGGAAGCGCATAGATGAGATAAATGAGCCTTGGGGCAGCACACAGATTAAGAGAAATGGGTTAATTTAAGTTATATGAATGAGCTAGCTAGAGAGGACACTAAGCTATCAGTTGAGCATTTATAATTAATGTTAAGTCTCTATGTGGTTATTTGGGGGAGCAGCTGGCAGGACAGAAAAATCCACCAACAAATCACACACAAATTTTGCATGTATAAAACATTAATTTCAAGTAGAAAAGTGTGTTTAAAGGCCCCTTCCAATGTGACTGGGCTGTGGTTAAGGCATCAGGGTGTTTGAATGCTGCGAAAAGTATTGGAAGAAAATGGGCTACAGAGATTTCTATTTTGATCCTGAGTCCCTCTAGAGAGGGGAAAGTTAGCAGAAACACCCCAAATGCTACACAAACCAGGCTTGCCAGTGCCTTTCATGCCTCTTCACTCTACACTGTATGCACTGAGTATGCACTATTTTCTGGATAAGAAAAACAGTCAGCTTTGTCTGGGACCTTTGGACCTTTAGACTCAGGCTCGAGGGACCATCCTCTCACCATTGTTATCTGCACCTCTTTGGCCTCTGTCCACATGGTAGCAACACTTGGAGAGCCCTGTGTGGGCTCTGGGCCATGGTGGATTGTGTATGAGGCAGCCTTTGCCCTCTAGCTCCTCTCACCAGTGCCCAGTTTCTTCTACCAGATCATAACACATAGCCTCCACCACCTCCATCCTATGTGGTGATGCTGGATCTGAGATCTTCAACCCGCTCCAAGCCCATACCTCCTCATTCCACTTCTATGGGAGGAAATCAAGGTACCAGGGGTCCAGTGACCTGACCCACTTAGCACATTACTAAGTAATCCTGCTGGATCAGCACAATCACAGTGTTTTCATTCTCTCTCTCTTGCGTGCGCGCGCGCACACACACACTCACAGAGCACTACTTTAGGAGCATATCTCTGGGCCTTTATACTCACTCTCCAGGGGTCACCCTCAGCAGCTCTCACCACTGTTACCTGCACCACTTTGGCCCCTCTGTTCACATGGTGGGCAACAGTTGCAGAGCTGTAAGGCTTCCTGTGTGCCTTACTGTCTTTAACCCTGACATGTTTTAATGCTTTCTAAACACTGGTATTCACTGGAACACTGTGCTCCTCGCCACTCTCTGGCTTCTATAGCTGGCACAATGGGCTAGACCTTCACTGACACCTTAATTTCAGCCCCGCCCCTTTGAAAATGTCTAGAACCGAGAGAAATTTTTGTGGTTTATAAACTGAAAGAACTAAGATTTCAAAATACCAAGGATTGGTTTTGCTGAGAAACGCCTCCACAGTTAAATAGGAGGGCTGGTGTAGTACAAGACAATACTTCAGGGTCAAAAATGGAGCAGCCAAGCCTCTGGATTCAGAATCACAGTCACATGGGCTGAGGTCAGGGAAGAAGAGGCAGCACAGCTGTGTCTTCTCTGGTGCCAGGAAAAGCATCTGCAGGGCAGTGGTAAGGAACTGGGGTCTCTCCAGGCCCATGAGGTTTTGCATTGCACAACATCTCCCCATTCATTTGGATGGCAATTAGTCTAGGCAGCTTTGCATTAATGTAACACATAGCAAAGAAGACCAAACTAAAAAAAAAAAAACAGGTTTATTTTGGCTCAGTTTTTCTGGTTTCACCTCATGCGGATGGGTTGGTCTTGTTGCTGTGGGCTGATGATGAGGCACTAACTCAGGCAAAGGCACATGGTGGAGCAGAGCCGTTCATCTCATGGCCAAAGAGGAATATATTTTTCGGCCAGCCTTAGGAACTGAGGCCCCGATACACACTTTAAAGATGTGCCCTTAACAATCAGAAGATCTCCCATTTGGCCCTCCCTCTTCAAGTTTCTACCACAAGCCAGGTGTGGACCCAACCTTTAACACATGGGACTTGGGGGCTGAGTATTTTAGATTCAAAGTGTAGCAGAGATCTAGAGATTGAGGAAAAACCGTAAGGGCTACCAAGATGTTTAATAGGAACGCTGAGTAACACAAAGTCACATCTTAAAACCGGGTGACAATTTGAGTAGCCCACCTCCCAGAACCACGCAAGAGTCTCACCATTCAGTGTGCCTCACTCAGGTAAGGGATGGGCTTCTAGCTACCAGTGTGCCTGGAGCATTGCCAGGCGGAACCCACTAAACTCCCTCAAGGTATTCTTCCTTCACCACCCATATGTGCCCTTCCTGTCCCACCTCTTTTCTCACTGACAAATCTCACCAGCCTTTTTTATATTTTAGAGATTACTCCATGTTTTTGCTCTAACCCTTTTTGTCTTTTGTTTGTTTTGACAGCTATTATGGATATTTTGAAGCTCACTGAAATTTGAAAGAACAGATGAAATGGAGCTCTAGATTCTCCATCTTAAGTCATGACTTTTTTCCTGGGAGAAATTGGCCAAAAGGGGTATCTTTCTTGCCTAAGGTAGATGCAAGGCAAGTGGGTGAGCCTCTTCTGTCTTGTTTCCTGTTTACCTAAAGGGGTTTGAGTGAGATCAGAATTTGCTAAACCTATCCTTGTAATACCCCCTAACCAAATAAAACTGGTCAGTCACCAAAACACATTGCCTTAGTCACTGTTCTCTTGCTGTGAAGAGACATCATGACCACAGAACCATTATAAAGAAAAACATTTAATTGGGGCTGGCTTACAGTTTCAGAGGTTTAGTTCATTATTGTCACAATGGGAAACAAGGCAGTATGGTACTGGAGAGGTAACCAAGAGTTCTTGTTGTAAGGAGAGGGTCCCTTGTTTGTCCCGGCTGCCCGGCTAGCTTACACCCAAAATAACCACACAGAAACTGTATTCATTGAAACACTGCTTGGGCCATTAGCTCTAGTTTCTTATTGTCTAATTCTTACATCTTAATTTAACCCATTTCTATTAATCTGTGTATCGCCACGTGACTGTAACTTACCAGCAAGATTCTAACCAGCATTCATCTCAGGCAGAAGATCCATGGCGTCTCTCACTCTGCCCTTCTTCCCAGCATTCAGTTCTGTCTTCTCTGCCTACCTAAGTTCTGCCCAATCAGGCCCAAGGCAGTTTCTTTATTCATTAACCAATGAAAGCAACACATGAACAGAAGAACCTCCTACACCAAGTTCTACATCCAGTTCAGTAGGTAGCAGGAAGAGAGAGTTCCTGGTCCTGGCTTGAGCTCCTAAAACCTCAAAGCCCACCCCCAATGACACATTTTCTCCAACAAGGCTATACCTACTCTAACAAGGCCACACCTCCGAGTCCCTCTCAAGGAGTACCACTCCCTAATGACCAAGCATTCAAATATATGAGCCTATGGGGGCCATTCTTTTATTGGGGGGGGTATTCTTATTAAAACCACCACACAAATTAAGGAGCTTACACCTTACACATAAGCCTGACAAGCCCAGTCCCATCATTAGATTCCATGTAAAGGTGGAATAAAAGAACTCACTCCACAAAGTTGTCAGCTGACCTCCACATGTATGGTATTACATGGGGGACACACACACACACACACACACACACACATTTTAAAAATTAATACATTTTAAAAAATGGCTAGTTACTCACTGCAAACTAAAACACTTAAATAAAAGGTCTAAGGGCCACTGGGGCCTAGAACTCTCTCCCAGTACTTGAGAGTGAAGCTACAGAGTAAGGAGGTAGGCACACATGCAGAGTGACAAGAAGTAAGTTCCTGTTGCCAGGGAAGGACAGAGGTAGACCCTTCCCAGATGAGGTGACATGTTTCACATCAAATGACTGATCTAGGGGTACTGCAGTCAAAACTTCAGAGTGGCTTTAAGAGTAATTGTCTGTATAAGCGGCCAGACCTGGCCTATGGGTTGGAGGATGGCCCTACCACAAACTATCTGGTAAAGCACTGCTACCAGGTCTAAACAGCCCACAGATGGGCAGGTACCACAAATGCACAGGGGTAGCAGCAAGAAGATAGTACCAATTCAGAGGACGTTGGTACTCTAAGGGCTGAGACGCCCCAGGGACCCATGGAGGCCTGAGAGGAAGTAAGCAACAGGTAGTATAATACTTTGCATTATGAATATCCCCATAAGGCCATGTGTTAAAAGTTCAGTAACAGCCCATAGTGCTATTGTAAGGTAGTGGAACCTCTGGGAGGTTGACTGTAGAGGGAGAAACTTAGGTATCTGAGAGATGCCCATGAAAGGGGTATCTGTCACCAGCCCTCTTTATCATTCTTGAGGTAAACAAGGCCTCTTTGATTCCATGCTCTCTCTATGATATGTTGTGGGGCAATAGGCCCAAGTAACCATGGATTGAAATCTCTAGGACTCTGAGTCAAAACCATTTTCTGTTTCTCAGGCATTTTATCACAAAGCATATTAGCAGTCCTCTCAAGAAATAAGACTAGAATTGAGCCCAGAAGTAGTAAAAGAAGAGGAGGGCAGGGCAGTAAGCATAAACACATTAAAAACCTCACTCATAGACTATTTCCTTATTCTGCCAGTGATTGTCAGTGTTTTAAACTGTATCATAGAAACTGTCATAAAATGCACACTGGCTACTAAGAAATTATTTTAAAATACTTAAGAGTTACAGAAAACAAGTGGTGGATTTATGAGTGTTCTCAATAATTTTTTTCTTTTTTTTGTATTTTAAATTACTTATAACAAAATATCTCAATACATTTCCCTGTAGTCCAGCATTTTAGGAGTTCTGGGGTCAGGATTAGTTGTTTCTAAGCTCAGTCTGTTTAGAAACTGGCAATTTGTTTTGTTGATTTTCCCAGATATACATATAGTTATTTATCTGCAACAGAGTCCTAGTGTATTGCTCAAACAAATCCTGTCCTCCTGGGCTCCAGTGTTCCTCAGAGCCTCAGCCTCCTGAGGAGCTGAGAGTGCGACTGTGTACAGCCACCCAGGCTCTTACCCACGCTCAGTGTCATTCAGTACAGTGTTTAAGGCCATTTCACATTGTGCACTGCTTTGAGGCTGCACCTTTAATCCTGAGTGGTTGTTGAACCTGAAATGGGTCATTGTGAGTTGTACCTTACTGATGACTATATGTAAGCAGTATAAACAGACATTTGAAAGTCCCATGTACTGCCATGTTTCCAGCACAGGTACCTGTCAGATGAGTTATTTAGTAATAAGCAGTGAAGAAAGCGCACTGATAAAAGGCCCAGCCATAGCATGCAGAACAAAGAGATGGAAAGACAACAGTTTTCCTCAATTCTTCCTCCGGAATCCCCTATCCTTAGATACAGTCTTGAGCAGAAGGACGGAGATACCTCCAATCCTGCCCTCCCCGTTTCTCCAAGAGGATTATATAATTTACAAATCTGCACAATAGAAGATAATACAGAAATAAGATACTTCTCAAAAAATGTTCAATGAAAACAACACAGTCTGGCAACGGCCCTGAAACAAATGCCCCAAATGTGGGTCTACAAACAGAGAAGGAATCAGGCTTCTAAGACAAGTATTTGAAGAAGCTGGAATATAAAACTCTAAAAACTTTGTCATTTAGCAATTCACCCAAAATGGAGCTTAACTCTGGCAGCTAAATCCTCAGTCATATCCAAGAAGCACAGTTCCTGACTACACGGACCAGGGCATTTGCAGTCTTGAGGTGAGAATGTGGCTCTGTTGTCTTGCCTGTCTTGGACTCCTGCACTCATGCAGTCCTTGGGTCTCTGAGCAGCTGAGATGACACCTGTGGACACCACATCCAGTAGTACTTTAAAGAGAGGGCCAACTTCCTGCAGGAGAGCAGGGCCACATTCCTGTCACCAAACAGCATCCCCTGCGAGATAAATACTTCTGCTTCTCACTCGCCTCCGGTGATTTTTCCTGTTTTGATTTTTGAAAGTGTGTCATTGGATCAAAAGGCACATAAATTCCTGGATGACATTTGGCTTTTAGCCATGCTGGTAGGGAACACCATCTACTCAAGCCTGCTTCCCATATGAATTCATGCTATAATTTCTCATTAGGAACTTCATCTCCATCCCTTTTCCACACCCCAACAAACAACCATAGCACATGACCAAATTCACTTTTATTTTTGTATACATAGGAAACAGGACCCTATCAAAAGAGAACAAAGAAGAAATATGAGCCCAGTGTTGCCAAGAAAGAGCATGCACAAGTCTGCTTCAGGTCTGGCCTGAGCACCGCTCTGTAGAACCTCAGCGCACATAAGTGGAGCTGCAGGAAGGGGCGAATATTACTGAAGACAAGAAAGCAAGAATGCTGGGAACTGTCCCCAGAAGTGCAATTTCCATAGGCTTTGCCCGTGTTTACGGCTGAAGGAATTCCAAGGCAGGCTCCATGGCAAACAAAATTTATCTGACAGACACTGGAGTATAAAATTGCTGAGCCCTATCAGTCGCTCAGTTTCTCAAAAGGATTTGCTATCAAAAAGATAAAATGTAGTCATGAGTGCTGAATGCCTTGATTCAGCTGTCTCCTGGTGCAGTCAACAGGAGCAGCTCTAACTGTGCTTATTTTTAAAAGGAACAGAGGAAACTAAAATTAAAACCACATGTGATAGAAGGGAGCAGAAATGTTTGGACCATGTAGTTGTCTTGATTGTAAACAGCAGACATTGTGCTTTGTTGTCTTATTTAAAACAAGGACCCAAACCTGGAGGGGTGCTGGATCCAGGACAGGATGCCAGAGACACAAGGGTACTCAGTGATATGGGCAGCAGCACTGTGTCCATGAACTGCCTTAAAGGGTGTTCATTCCTTCCCTGGAATTTCTATGAAACTGTCTACTAAGTCCCTATGCTTTCTGTCCTTAAAACTAAGCCTATGCTGCTACTGTCCTGATTCCTGAACCCCTGCCCCATATAAATACCCCAATAGAGATGACATGTCTTGTTATGGTCAAGAACACTCAGGGCTATGTTTGGATACCCAATCCAATGAGTAACAATTTATCAAAAGGCTCTGATTGGTTCATTTAAAATGTCAGTCCCCTTACTCCCAGCCCCAGACCCCAAGATACTACACATAAAATAATCTAGACATCTTAGCTATACTGCCTTGCTCTTAGTACACAAGGTCTCAATCTGGGTTTAAACACACATCAACGTGACTAACTACGCAAGGGAACAGCACTCCTCACTGTTAAGAACTCCCTCTGCTACTTGTAAATCTATGGGTAAGCTCGGATTCTCACCAGGGAAACAGCATCTCTAACTACACCTTCTTTCTCTAGTTTGATTATGTGGTCTGTGCAACTAAGTAGGTTTCCACTGTATCCAGAAACTTCCCGTCTTCTGAGTCCAGCACATCTATGCTTGGATCAAACACAACCCTAGTTCTTCTTCAGCAAAGCTGGCCCTGCTTTGCTGAGCTACTTCAACTCTTCTCTCCTCCTCCAAGGGTCTACGTAAACTAACCAGTCTACTGTGTCTCCTGCTCTGAACTGTCCATAAAAGCCATCACCAGAACTACCTAGGGGAAGGGTTTTGAAGCCCTCTGAGCAGCGACCCCAAGAGTTCACACTCACCATCTGATCTTGAAGGACAGGACTCTCACTTCAATAAATGCAGAAAAAGAAAAAGGAAACTTTTCTTTTTCCATCTGAAGTCACAGCATGACTCATAAAATGCAATGTCTCATTTGGAGCAGGGAGTGATTTTCCGTAACTTAAAAGACTTTCCTCTCTTTAATGGTCTTTAGTTAACTGCAGATGTCCAACTGGGGCTGATTCTGACCCTCATCTTGCACTGGAAGAAGGATACACTTGGGTCTTTATGGTCCCTATAGAGGAAAGCCTATTTTCAAAATGTGAGTGGAGGCCAAGCAGCATCAACAGGCCTCCCCGGCACATTTCCACAGCTTCTATGAGGAGAATGGGCTAGGACAGTGGACAGTGGCCATTCAAGCTTCTCTTCCCACTCCCACATCATGTGAGTCTTACTGCATCCTGACCCTTCATCTGCCCCGACACATAGGCTATGCCTTCCTTTCCTCTTAGCCTCTCTCCCGAGGATCTACCTTAGCCACCGCAGGAATGTCAACCTTCGGGGACTGCTGCCACACTCTCTCAGAGAGCACAGACTACATCAGAAACAGAAGCGACAGAGGAGACACAGTATGAAATTCAAATGTCCTCCACAAAAAACTTGAAAGAGAGCTGGCTTGCTTTGAAGATATCAAAGAGCAGTTTGCCCTTGGACCACCCTATCAGCAAGTATCAGTGAGGATGGGGAGGACACACAGAAGGGCCTGTACAGCCTCTTTGCCTTCTGTGTAGCATCTTGCTACTTGTCCTTCACCACCTGTTCATAGGGAGGTGGGGGCGTGTTGCAGTAGGAAGGAGGCGGTGGGTAGGTTGTGCCTCCATGAGGTGAATTGGGTTGGACCTGGAAAGCCATTGCCATGGTATTGCCAACAGGATTCATCCCAGGTCCTCCAGGGTCAGTGTAATATGGCGGCCCCATCTGCTGGGTTCCTGAAAGACAAGATATCCATATGTGAGTACAAAAGGGAAAACCCCATCATTTGGCACATCTCCGTACTACCCGGGCCCTTGTGCTCCCATCAGTCACTGCACTACTGTCTATTAGGAACCAAACAGTCCTCGAGACAGTAAACACCTAGATTAGGTAACAAGCAAGAGAAACATGTGGTCTCGCCCTCAGAGAGCACAGTTCCTCTGGAGAGGTGTATTGCTGAAATATCATCAGTCTCCAGAGCGCAATAAAGTACAGGAGTACGAAAGAATGAGGGAGTGTCCTAGGGAGGCACTGGCATCCATCACAAACTCTGAGTGCTGAAAACAAGGCAGCTCGCTTTGCTGGAGCCGGTGAAGTACATGCTAGAAGTGTGGTTTGCAGGAGTGTGCCCAGTCCAGGTGAGGAAGCTGGACCGTGGGCAGTTGTCACTGTGCCCTGGCTGTGAGAAGATCCCCTAAGTAACCTGTTGGCCCAGATTTATCATCGTCCCCCCAACACACTTTGAACACAATTTACCAGAAATTCACTATATCTGAAGTTAAGGTCTCCATTCCTGTACCATTATCTATCATTCAGGTGGGCCAAAGGCAACTCCCACAGGCCCATGCTGGGTATAGTTGGCAGTTTCCTGAGATATGCCTCCTCCTTCTTTGACAGAAGGAAGTGCCTATTATGTACACTGAGAGGACCAGAGGAAAAGGGTGGGGGACCCAATTGCCTGTGACAAGTGGGCATAGGGAAGGCTGCTGTCTCTGTGCTAGAGATACAGCTTGGCCTGTGTCTGTAATGTTCCCACAGCGGGGCTACTCAGAATAACCCCGGAGTACCAGCTCATGGATTTTGTAGGGATTGGCAAACTGGATGTATCTTAAATTTTCGCAAAATATTTGACATAGAGATACATTTATAATATTAGAAAAGCAGAACAAACAAAAGGTGGGGAAGATATATCCCACAGGGGGAACGGAAAGAAGACGGATCCAGGTTTGATTGAGCAGAGATGCATACTCAGGGAAGTAAAAGCAAAGAGACTGCAATGCATGCACGAAACCCATGGAGACAAGACTGGCAAGTAGGGCAGATATCCCCAGACATCAGAGAGACCATTTCAAAGACTTGTTCCCAGTGTGCACATGATTTTACGGAAATGAAAAACACTTCAGAACTACAGTCAACTGCATCACAAATGATACGGTAAGAACAAAAGTTCCCAAGGAAACCCGTCCAGTCAACTGTAACGGACAAATCTGCAAAGTGGGATTACAAATACAGATTATAACTGTGAACCACAGAGCAAAAGTGGACAAGACTTTCAGGTGAATGAAGGTGTTAACCCAAAAACCACAACTCTCATCTCAAAGGGAGTAAGAGATGGTTTATCCTGGAGCCTGATCTGAGTGACCACGGCCCATGAATATGGAGCTAGGTCACCCAGTTTCTCTGTTCCAGTATGGAAGCAGTTCCAAGGGCTTTTTTATGGGAGTGGAACAAAGAAAGTCATAAATCAAAGCGATTTTAAAATAAATTGTTGGGTACATCAGGGAAGTAGGTTACAGTCAGGCAGATGGACATTTGCCGACGCCATTCTTCATCTTGCCATTGGTGGAGAAAGGGGTTTTGCTAATACATTCCAAAGGTTTGTATCTGTTTATCAGGATGTTGGTTCTGATGCAGAGCTGGGTAATGAGTGGCTATCAAGGGAGCCAAAGATGTCACAAAGAAACATCAGCAGTATGTTGTTGGCTACGATCAGCAGTAGACTCTCCACCGTCATTTACATTTCTAACTGGTTATCAGCCCACGCAAACGGCTTCTTCCCAGGAGTTCTCTTTACCAAGGATAAAGATGAAGAACTGTTTAAGAAATTTAGTCTCTCTTTTAGCACAGACTTAGATCAACTCCAAAAACGAATATAAGAGAAATTAATATATCACCTCAATTACAAAAATCTACAGTTTAAGAACTAATAAAATAGATTCATCTATTTCAAAATAGTTAATGTTCTGACATAAACCTAGGATCTAACCCCTGTGTTTAGAGCAATAAGATGTCCTTGAAGGAATTGGCTTACTCTTAATAACATTTTTTTGATAAACTTGATCATCATTCTTGTTGACTTTTCAATGTATTGAAAATCTCAAAGCCTTAATGTGCCTTTGGTCAAATATTCTCCCCTATCATATATAAGTACATATACATAATTGGCTGAATTTGTTCTTTGACAATTTCCCACATGTACACAGTGCATTGTTTACGCTCACTCAGGCCGCTCCTAACTCCCTCCTATTATTTCCACTACCCTTCTGCCTACAGGTCCCCATTCTACATTCATACCATTGTTTTGTTTTGTTTTGCAATCCACTCATTTTAACTAGGTCTATCTGTGGCCACAGACATTGAATTCTGCATTGGAGACTGATGGATTCACCCTTTCATACAGAACTGAAGGCAATGTTGTCCCTCCTCCCGGAATCTATCAGTTTCCAAGAGTTCAGCAGGGCGTAGAGCCCTATGAGCCTCTCTCCAACCCACGACTGGCTGCTCACAGGGCTAGTCTTATTTCGGCCTGATGCAGGCAAAGCAGCTGCTGTGATGGCAAGACTGCTGTTGTGGCTACATCATGCCCTGATACAGCATTTCACAGCTCCCACGCCTCTGTTACACCTTCCCACTTCCTCTTCCACAACATTCTCTGAGCCTTAGAGGAAGTGTTATATATGGCCTTTTAATGGCTGAGCATTTGACCATCATTTAAATTAAATCTAAGCACACTTGGCTGCCAAGAGTCTCTGTATTCACTACTATTCACTGCAAAGAGACGCTTCTCTTTGTAATGAAAGTAACATTTATGTATAGGTATAAAGATAAATATTGAGACCACAGGTTACCTATGTTTCCCAAAAGCCTGCATAGCACCTTCTGCGAAAGTTAGCCAGCTTCCAGCTCCATTCTTACTTAGTTTTCTCTTTCACACCCAGTATGTGGTATCTTCAGCAGTAAGGCACTACCATCTAGCACTAGTGTGCAAACAGGAAGAGGAGCAGTACCATGCATTACTTTCGGGGCCACCTTAACCAACAACTCATGAAGAGGAATTACACACCTGGCCCTGGGATTTTTGTTTGATAAATAATGGTTTTAAGAAACTGCATTATGTAGCCACGGCCCCAAAATAGTGTGTTTCCACATGGCTGTTTCAGAGAGCCTTTACCTCTGGTTAAGACGCCTTTGCTGTCCCCTCATCTCTCAGTCTTCCCTGCACGCCCCCATCCTTCCTTGAAACTTTCCACCCACAGTGCTTCCTCTCCCTTCTCTTATTTAACCCATGTTATACTAAACTAAACCCCCATTCTTAAAGACATCTTCCCTGCAATAGCGCTGTTCTAGTTTCCTGGCTTATACAGGTAGGTGCTCTATGCACCGGGCTTTGCTCTGCAATACCTTGGTCATTCAGGCCTGCACCCACAGAGATTGCTTGCTTGGGGTTCTTTCTGCTGAGGTTGCTGCCTTGGGCCTGCTCTGGCAGAGGTCCTGCCTCAGGCCTACTCCCTCGGAGGAGGTTCCGGATTCGTGCCCTGAACCACAGAAGTCTCTGGTTCCTGCCTACTCCCTCAGAGGTCCCAGACTTGTGTTCGGACTTGCAGAGGTCCTGGCTCAGGCCTACTCCCTCGGTAGTCCCAGACTCATGCCTGGACCCACAGAAGTCTCTGGTTCCTGCCTACTCCCTTGAAGGTCCCAGACTCGTGCCTGGACCTACAGAGGTCCTGGCTCAGGCCTACTCCCTCAGCGGTTGCTCCCTTGTACATGCTCCTGTAGAGTTCACTGTCTCAGGCCTGCTCCAGCCTAGGTTGCTGGCTCAGTCCTGTTTCCCTAAATGTCCCTGGTCTGGATCCGCTCCTGCTGAGCTCCCTGGCTTGAGCTTGGTCCTGCAAAGGTCTCTGGCTCCTGTTGACTCCCTTGGAGGTCCCAGACTCACAGAGGTCTCTGGCTCCTGTCTACTTCCTTGGAGGTCCCAGACTCATGCCTGGGCCCACAGAGGTCTCTGGTTCGTGGTAGTTCTAACTTTTTAAAAAGGAATCTCAACACTGATTTTCACAGTGGCTATACAAGTCTACAGCCTCAAACAGTGAATGAGGGTTCTCCTTCCTCTATTGTCTAGCCAGAATCTTCTATTATCTTTTGTAATAGCCATTCAAACTACAATGAAATAAATCTGAAAGCAATTTTAATCTGCATTTCCAAAAGCTAAGGATGTGAATACTTTTTATTCATTGGCCATTAATATTTGTTTTGAGAACTCTGTTATTTCCAAAGTACATTTTGATTAGGTTATTTTCTTAATGTCTATGGTTTTTTATTTTGTTTTATTTTTTTGTGTATTCTAGATATGAATCCTCTGTCAGACTTATAAGAGGGAAACATTTTCTCCCATTATATAGGCTGCTTATTCACCAAACTGATAGTTTTCTTTGCCATGCAGAAAATTTTTAACTTCATGAAGTTTCATTTTTTTGGTTGCTAAACACATTGCCTAAGCTGCTGGCTTCATACTTAGAAAATTCTTACCTATGTTTACATTTTATAAGGTGTAACCTACTTTTTGTTCTAGCAATTTCAGAGTTTTGGGTTTTAAGTTGAGGTACATGGTCAGTTTGGAGTTGATTCTTATGCAGAGAGAGAGAGAGAGAGAGAGAGAGAGAGAGAGAGAGAGAGAGAGAGAGAGAGAGAGGATCCAGTTTAATTCTTCGACATGAAGACATCAGGTTTCTCCAGCTGAAGAAGCTACATTATACGGTGTTCATTTTTGTCCTCTTACTAAAAAGCATCTGGAGGTTATAGTTGTATGGGTTTGCATCTGAGTTCTCTGTGACATTGGTCTGTATGTCATTTATGCTACTACTATGTCATTTTTATTACTATAGTTCTGTTGTATATGTTGAAATCAGGTATGGGAATATTTCCAGTAGTACTCTCATTGCTCAGGATGGCTTTGACTCTTGGCAGTCTTTTGTGTTTCCATACAAATTTTGGGGTTGTTTATTAGTAATGTGAAGAACAGAGTTAGTATTTTTATTAGGACTGTGCTGAATCTGTAAGTTGCTTTCATTGGATGGCCATATTTACAATATTAAATTGCCCAACCATGAACACAGGAGCCCTTTCCATATTCTGATGCTGTGCTCTACTTCTTTCTTCAGCGTCTTATACAGTTTTCATTGTATAAGTCTTTCAATTCCTTGGTGACATTTACTGTTTTTTGTTGTTGTTGTTTGTTTGCCTAATGTATGTTGTCACTGGTATATAGGAAATCAATGACTTTTATGTGTTAACTCTGTATCCTGCCACTTCACTGAAAGTGTTTGTCATCTACCTAGATATCACATCGACTATCAGCTATGACAATGCCCCACAGATATGCCCACAGGCCAATCTGATGGAGACAATGCTTCAGTTGAGGGTTGCTCTTCCCAGGTAGGCAAAAACAGCCATCATAGTGATCAGGAGCATGCTATGTGTGAATGAAGTTGAGAGAAGAGCAAATCATGTCACATGGGTGTGACAGAGGAGCACTCTACGGGCTTGTCCAGAAGAGTGTACCATGTGTAAATGGAGATTTTAGATGGAGGACATAAGCTTTTCTAGCAGAAAATTTTAACCAATGCACATAAGGTAGAAAGATAGTGTCCTGGCAGATCTGAAGAAAACAAAACACAAGTGTAGTGTAGGCGTGGAATGAACCAGAAAAGCTATGACAAAAGTCAGAGTCAACCAGGCAACTAGAGAGAGGGGAACGTGAGAGAAAGAAGGTTTGTGCATACCACAGACAGGATTTCCACTTGAGGAAAGTGGGAAATATTTAGAAAACTGAGAGCACAAGTTCTCACTTCTGTTTCGGCTAAGGCTACTTTGTTAGAAACTGACAGAAGCAAGAGGAATTGAATGCCAAAAGACAAGGTCAGTTAGGAAACGCTAGTTACCATCTGAACAAGAAATGGGGAAGATGGGAGAGCACTAAGCCGTTTTATAAAAAAGATGTTAGCATTCTTGAATGCAGGGGCACCTTCAAACCAATCTCCTACGGACACACAGGATGCCTGTATTTATTCCTCCAGCCCTAACTCTCTTCCCCAAAGCAGCTTTGTGTGCTTTTTTGACTTGGAGGATAATTTAACTGTCAAAACATCACTCTCGGTGTTCATTTTGTAGTGGCTTGTATTAGTTAGCCAGGCACCTACCACAACTGTGGGATGATGTACTTACAGAACTGAGACATCAAAATTGTCAGCAAACTATGAAGGCAATCTCCATAAATGTATGACTTAAAGGGATGAAACCGCATCTCTCAAAGAGACTAGGTACCACAACTAACTACTTCATTTAAAAAGGTGACATTAGAGGAAATGATGTTTATGTAAATGACAGTAATACCATGGATTATATTAATGGCTATTCTCCCCACCGTGCTTCTTCTGGTTGCTGTTCTCTCATACAATTGTACTATTATTATTATATTTGTAGTGGTAATAATAGTAATGTATCAACAGCATCCTGTAAATCTCTAGTCAACCTTAAACTTGCTAAGTAGTCAACAATGCCCTTAAACTTCTGACCCTTCTGCTTCCACCTCCTCAGTATAAGAATTAGATCCAGAAGCCCATGCCTGGTATTGTGTGGGGCTGGAGACAGAGTCCAGGGGTTTGTGAATATTAGTTAAGTAAGTTCACTGAGACACATGCTTAGCCTCTCCTCATAAACTGTGTGGGAAGCCTTGACCCTGACTGTGGACTTTAGTGTTGCTATATAAATTCCACAAGGAACAGGCACAGTTTATCTTTGATTCTTATGACCTAGACTATGTTCCTCACAGTCAGTCACTAGTTCACTAAGCTCTATGGGGAACTCTGGTCTTTCTGAACCCAAACTCCTTCTCCCCTTCAGACACATCCTCAACCATGGCCCAAGTTTTTATAATTTCTTCCAGTGGCTCTTTATGTTTCTAAGGGGTCGGGGCACAAGGCTGCACGTGGTTTGCTCATGTTTTCTGAGTAAGGAAATGAGTGGATGAAGCTGGTCTTTCTCTCCTGCCGTGAGGCCATGAGGATGTGGACTCAGACAGCAACAAGACTGTGGGATTTGATGAGGTGAAACTTTCCCCTTCTTCTATGCATAGAGATGAAAACATGGACTTTTTTCCTTTACATAATTTCATTTTTTAGGCAAAGTACTGACAAGCAAAAGGGATAGTGACTCACCCTATGGCTCATGGATTTCAGGGTTCCATATCCCATTCAGCATCTTTTTTTATTCTCAGAACTTCAACTACTCAACTCTCCTCTCTTGTCTTCTGTTGTGTATTCTCAATAAACCCAAAACTTTCAAGTAAAAACATTTTGGTTCCCCCAGTTTCAAAAGGAGCTTTGCCTCTGAACTTCCATCTCCACAACTACTTTACCTATATATTCTGATTAGCTCAAAGTCCTGCTCGGCCCATGCAAAAGCCCTAGAACTACAATACTAGACCATCCTTCTCACTGCCAGCCAGCAGCACCTCTTCACTGTGTGCCTCGTCAATGGTGCTGGACATGGAGGCTGGTCCTAACAGTACTGTGAGCTCCTTCTCACACCAGCCAATAGAGTGCTCCCATCTCCTGCCCTCCAGGGAATGAATCTTCTGCCATTTCTTCTTCATTACCACACATAGCTTATAAGATATCTTGGTGTATTCCTGAAACCAAAGCACTGGACAGGCTGGGGCAAGAAGATCTGAAGTCTCAAGATAGCTTGAATCACACAGTTAAAGGTCAGCCTGGGCTACATGGTGAGACTGTCTCTAAAAGCCAAGGGCTGGGACTATAGCTCTGAGGGAGAGTAGTACTTTTGTCACCCATGGCCAAGCATGCACATTAGTTCACTAAAATCCGGTTTCTGTCCTTCAGACTACCAATAAGGGAAAAGTGGAACTCCACAGCAAGTGCACAAAGCCCGTGCACACATCGCAGCAGTAGGCACACCTCTTCTGTGTGCCACCTGGCTCCACTAAGTATACATTCTTGAAAAAGGAATTTGGGACAACTAGCAACTCACTGTAGAGACCTAGGGACCTAAACCAATGTCTTCCGCAGCTGAGATCCTTTAACTCCAGTGGGATCTGCAACACTGGTGGTTATGGGGTAAATAAGGGCACTTGTATTTCTGAATCCTTCCAGGTACCACTTAGAGCACGGATGGAATGGTAGCAAACCTCAGCACCCTCACTATGCCTCTTAGCCCCACGATAACAACTCTGATCTAAGATGTATGATACCAGTCCTTAGTCCTTGACGTCCTCACACTGGCAGACTAACCAATGGTCTTTTTTATGTTTTCACAGTTATTTATTCTTTTTTTAAACTTGGTGTCCCTCCTGATACAGACTGTTATATCCACTGGGGTTAACAGTGGCTATTTGAAACTCTGTGGGCATTTTAAAGAGGCTGATGAGATGTCACTTCCACACAGTGTGCTCCACTAATCTTGTCTCCAACCCACTCGTCTACCTGCTGGGTGGGAGGAACGGATACACTCTCCCCAAGGCCTCCAGGTAGAAGCCATGACTGGAGCAGGGCAATGTGAACACAATCAAGACAGTGGCCCCAACTTCATCAAACATAAAATCTTTCGTTCAGAGCAAGGGTGAGCAGTGCCTGTCCACTCCAGCTGCTGGGGCCTTGCAACTCTCCATTTTCAGAAGGTTCCATCCAAGGCAGGGGACCTCAGAGACACTGTCAAAACCCACAAACCAGCTGGTGCCTTGAGGGGAGGCGACACCGACTACCACAGTATGAGGGAGATTTATACACTTAAGGCAAAATTGTCTTGTAAGAACTAAGAAATAGCTAATTCTCTTTGATCTTGAAACTTTACTTCAGGTAATATGCTTCACAGAGCCAGTGGTGACTTCTATAAAGATGTCTACTGCTGCATTACTTATGAATATTCAAATATGTGCACAATGTATATTTACTGAGTAATATTCTAAGATCAAAACAAACAAAAAAACCAACAAAATCACAAGCAATCATAAAAACACCAAATAAATTGTCATTTAATAACATACTTAGTCCAGATGAATTAAGAATGGTAGGGTCATTATTGTTTATATATAAAAGTGTATATATTAAATAGCTTTTTAAAGGAAAAAGCATCTATGCATATATGAACCATGTATCACTCACACAGGGTACATCAACAATAATATAAAAACATGAGATGACAGGCACAGAATATATTGCATTGCTACCAGCAGAAACAAACAATAAAACCAGTCATTAGAATTTAATGACCAAACATCCTGATTTATCTCTTTTAGCACACTCTGTGGCATTATAAATGGCAGAAGAGGACACACAAATTATGAGGACAGACAAGGATGAGGCAGGCTGACCTGGAGCAGGGTTTGGTGGCTGCCTGGTGTAGGACACATTGAATGTGGGCTCCTCGATGAGTGGTGGTGGGTACATGCGCCGGCGGATGAAGAAACCAGCTCCACAACAGAAGAGCACACCCATCATCAGCAGGAACCTGAAGAGATCAAGACACAGGCTGAGGTCAGGCTCTAGAATGGTAACAAAAATGCCGGAGGATTCCCAGGGGTTCTTGGGAATTCTCCAGTGGCAAAGCAGAGAGATCCATCAAGCTGTGGAAAGCCACCAGCCATGAAGGCATGCGACAAGCCTTGGTCCTCCCGGAGTGTTTCACCTTGGAACATTCCTCCTATGGATGGCGTCCGCGAAACGCCCTGCATTTTCTCAACTGAGGCTCCCTCTTCTCTGATGACTCTAGCTTGTGTCAGTTGACGTAAACAAGCCAGTCCACTAACTATACATAGCCATCTTTGGGGTGTGCTGGTTGGTTTTTGCCAATTCGACACAAACATATCTGGGAAGATGGAATATTGAGAAAATATCTCCATGAGACTCCCCATAGGCAAGTCTGTGGGGGCATTTTCTTGATTGACTGATGTGGGAGGGCCAAACTGACTGTGAGCACCCCTGGGTAGGTGGACCTGGATACGGAAGAAAGCAGGCTGAGAAAGCCATGAGGAGCAAGCCCATAAGCAGTGAACCTCACAGCTTCTGCCCTGACTTCCCTCAGTGACAGATTTTGACCAGAGAGTTGTGAGATGAAATAATCCCTTCCTTCCTCCTCGAGTTGCTTTAGGCACGGTATTTTATCATATCAGTAGACGTCCTACCAAAGACAGTGGGTGAGTCCCTTCCCCATACCTCGATGGACTTAATTTTTAATAGAAGAGAAACTGAAAGGCAAATGTATACAACTATTTATTCATAGCAAGTAAGTGATAAGCAAGAAAAATGAAGGCTGGAAGAACAGACCTTCTTCTTGGTGAAATATTATCTACCAAAACTCATCACTATAGTTTGTGTAATTCAGTGTATTGGGAGGCTTACACAAAGATATTATTGCACATAAGAATGGACAAATATTCTCCTCCAGCCATATTTAAGCTATGAGAGCTATGAAGGAGGTGCATTGAGGAGGAGGAACAGGAAGTCTGCTGAGAAGAAAGACACGTGTGACGAGGCCTAGAGCAGGGAAAGCTGGCTCTGGCTGGACGTGGGAAGTGGGTTCAGAAAGTGGAAAAGTAAGGAACCTCTTCAGCAAGGATGCTGGAATCACACAAGGGACAGCATCTGTCTCTGTCTCCTTTGTCCCCCTGCCCCTCCCTGTCTCCAGCTGCCCTTCTCCCTCTCTCTTTCCCTTTTCCTCTCCCCCACCCTCTCTGTCTTCTCTCCTCTCTCTTCCCTCCCCCACTCCTTCTCTATCTTTACCAGTATAGTCCTATATCCCCAGACCCTTTTTACTCTTTTAACTTTCAGGTAGGGTCTCATTAAGCTGGCTTAATACGCTCTATAGTCCATGCAGGTTTTGAACATGTAATTTTCCTGCCTTAGCTTCCCAGGCAGCTGAGACTACAGAGCAGTACCACCAAGCCTAGCTGGACTTGCCTCTTTAGGTTTATCATCTTACCTTTAATGTGAAGTCCTACAATACATATCTGAGAACAGTGACTTAAAGCCTAGAGTATACAGGGATATACACAGAGATTTACTGCTGGCCATTCCAATGGACCTGGCTCTTCGGTTTGCAAATAAATCATTTGAGGTCTTCACTATGATACAAGGTCAGATGTTGGTTATACTACCAAATGAAACATTTTTTTCCTCCTAGATGAAAAATGACATTGTACCTCACACTTCAGAAGCAAGGATAGCAGAGTCACTTGACAGTCCAGCTGTGTCTTTGGTGTTACACGTTAATTGACCTGTTCCTTATTGAAATATTAGCCTGAGGACTTACTCCTAATAAGAGGGGCTGACAAAGGCCAGGAAAGTGAACTTCAAGTTAGCTGCCGAGAGTTGTGGCAATTAATGAGAAAATTTGTTTTCAAAGGATTACATCCATAGGCAGGTTGCCCATTGTAGTCTGTTATACAGCATAGTTGGGAAGCTTCCTATGGGTTGGTTAGAAGGCGAAGTTGCTTTTATTTTCTAAAGTCAGAAGTAATCCAGTTTCTTTAATTCAGTTTACCTTTTCAATTTGGCGGCTTTCCATCCTGCAATCTCCTGGTGATGGGCACTAATAACACAAGACCCTGTTGCCTGGATCCATTCCAGGAGTGGTATGGGAACCTCCAGGGGCAGGCTCATCCAGACAGCTATCCCTGCCCATCTTTCCCATTTTGCAACATGTGCTTTACAATGTTAATTCTAAATTACATTCTAAAATTGGACAATTTCATTCAAATCTCAGCTTTGTTTCTACAGCTGGCAGTGCCTCTTAAAAGCATTCTCCTCCCAAACACAGTAAAGAAGCAGAAGCCAAGAACCTGGACAACAAAGAGGACCCTAAAAGAGACATACACGACTCTACATAGGAAGGAGAAAGAGACAAGATCTCCTGAGTAAATTGGGAGCGTGGGTGTCACAGGAAAGGATAGAAAGGGAGAGGGGAGGAAGGGAGGTGAGCAGAGAAAAATGTATAGAGCAATAAAAACAATAAAAAAAAGAAGCAAAAAAAGAAAAGAACAGAAAGCAGCAGCAGAGGTCAGCTGAGGACACTGAACTGACTGACAGCACTGCTCAGCCCGAGATCTCTTCTCCACAAAACACTTACCTCATCATGCCGGGAACAACCTCACCAAAAGAGCTGCTCAAAACCTTTGCAGCGTTTACCCGAATTCCTGGCATTAGGAGTTTTGTGGAGGCTGGACAGATGGCTCAGCGGTTAAGAGCGCTGACTGCTCTTCCAGAGGATCTGGGTTCAATTCCCAGCACCCACATGGCAGCTCACAACTCCTAACTCCAGGATCCATCACTCTCACACAGACATACATACAGGAAAAACGCCAGTGCACATAAAACAAAAATAAATAATTAAAAAAGATTTGTGCACTGTCTGCAGAGCACTCCCATATAATGGCATGCTTGTTACTGAAGGGTTAATGACCTAAAAGTCTCAGGTAAACGGAGCAAGTCCAGACAGTAAAGCTGACTTGGCTGATAACACCTGTGGGAATGAGCGCCTGATAAGGAGATAGATGTACCTGCATCTGCTGCTATCTACCACTTTGAGGCTGCAGAGGAACTGACCTGAAGATGTAATATGCCACTCCCTTTCCCCAATGCACACAAAAGCCCCCTGTGTATACACACAGTTGGAATACTGCAGGTCTAGAAGCTAATTACTTTATCTTGGACTAGCTTTAGCCCCTAAATAGCCATTCCTTTCCCACCTCTGTGTCAGGACTAATACCCTGTGACTAACAGATGAAAACTGTTTGGAATCTATTAAATTATCAGACTCCTCCTGGCTTCCAGGAACCCAAAAGCTAAGAATGTCATCAGATGGGCATCTCATGCCTGCAGAAACGCTTTTCCTATCCTGCTTATTGAAAGCAGAGCAGAGCTTTGCTGAGGCTTTGTCTTAGCTCCATCCCTGATCCTCTGAAACTGTGCCCCCTGGCGCGGGCTGAGCCCTCTGGAATGGACTCTCGAGTCTCTCATGTTCTGTTCTGCTAAGTCTCCTTTCTTGCTCTGTTTCTGAAACTAGTATGATTTTACCATCATCCACTTTACAGGGTGACGGTTCATCCACAGCCCTCAGCTTATGCTCCACAGATTTCAGCAGCCCAGGCATGGGTGTTCTGAAATAGCTTAAGAAATGTCAGGTGGTCCCTTGGAAGTCACATTTGCCAGAAAACAAATCATAAACTGCTTTACAACACTAGAAGGGCACTCCTTCCCTGCTGAGACAGCGTGCTGGCACATAAAACAGTCTGGGACCCCTTAGCCTACACCAGGTGAGATGTGACTACTGCCTTTTGACTTTAAAAAACCTTACCCTCTTTGGGTTCACCTAGGTATTCAGCTTCTCTGGGCTTGCGAGCTAAGTGCTTGGTGACCTTTATTTTATAGCTAGGGTCCACTAATGAGTGAGTACATACCATAATCATCTTTCTGGGTTTGGGTTACCTCACTCAGGATAGCGTTTTCTATTTCCATCCATTTGCATGCAAACTTCAAGATGTCCTTGTTTTTTAC
>PVIU01005017.1:0-119062 GCA_004026605.1 Ondatra zibethicus
ACTGTGTGCTCCCTCAGAGGACTGCTGGGTGTGTCCATGTAGCCAGGCCCACTGTGTGCTCCCTCAGAGGACTGCTGGGTGTGTCCGTGCAGCCAGGCCTACTGTGTGCTCCCTCAGAGGACTGCTGGGTGTGTCCACGTAGCCAGGCCTACTGTGTGCTCCCTCAGGGGACTGCTGGGTGTGTCCATGTAGCCAGAGCCACTTTGTGTTCTTCATCTTCTCTTGATCAGAATGATTGAGTCTCTAGCACTTTCTTCAGGTGGGAGGTGTTTCATCATTCTTACCTGGATAGCCAGCTAGTTCAAGGTCTTGGTCTCAAGTTAAGAGTAGTGTTACCTACATATCCTAACCCTAACCTGTATATGTATATGGTGTCTATGGAATGAATTCTTGAAGTTGTATTTCAGAACAAAAGCCAAGGCGATAGCATTTGTCTCACATGTTGCTCTAAAAACCTATTACCTCATTCACTGAAAAGTGGAGCCCTTATCTTAGCCCCTTGAACCTGGATGGGCTATTGGTTTTAGCTGGAAGGAGCCATCCAGATCTTCAGTCACTAGTAACAGACCTACCTACAAGTCCCTGACAAAGCAGAAAATCCTATTAGAGAGGAAGAAATAGAAGGCTGGAAGGGTAGATAGGAGATAGCCAATTACGAGGGACCCCTTCTTTCCCCCCTCCTCTTTCATATCTTCCCTCTCTGTCTCTCTCTCCATGTCCTGCTCTGTAGCCCAGATTGGCCTTGAACTAAAACCCTCCCTGACACAACATCTGCTTTCTGCATACAGCACCATCACTCCTTACACACAGTAATTTTGCCACATACCCACGCACTGCAAAACTAGAGCTCTATGAGTTCCAAATATCTGTGGACTCAGCCAACTACAGATGGGAAATACACATTTTAGAATTGTGTCCTTACTCCACACAGCGATGTTTATCATGCCATTATCATAAAACATGCAATCATTTACATAGTATCTACATAGTATTTAGCATTATAGATTATGTAGAAATGATTTAAGTATAAGGGAGACTATGAAGAGGTTTTATGCCATATGTAATGATACTATGCCATATATAATTATTTTTGAGCTCCCTGTATAATAACAATCACTGGGAGCATTCTGGACCTAGTCAGTCCCCTGTGGTCACTAGATTCATTATGTCATTTTCTTTAAATCAGATATGAAGCTACTTGTTAAAAAAAAAAAACAATGTTTTTTTTTTTATTTTATGTGTGTGAGCTCCTGTGTGTATGTGTATGCATGTTTGGTGCCACCAGAAGTCAGAAACGGAGGAAAGGGTAGTTGTAAATTGCCATGTAGGTGCTGGGAACAAGTTAAGAGCAGCAAGTGTTCTTAACTATGGAGCCATCTTTAGCCTGCTCCTTACTTTTTTCAAAAACTTAGCTTCATAAAGTCTCAAGTTTCTGTCCTCTGCATTTACCTGCTCACACGAAATAAGCACATAACTAATTTTTAAAAAAGCTTTTGGCTATGAACTCCCTAATATAATTTCCTGTCCCACATGGGCCTTGCTTCAGAAATAGCATATGAGGCCATGGAAAGTTACCCTGCATTCTGAACAAATAAGAAGCCTTTAAAGAAAAATAATCCAATCTTCCTTTAAAGAAAAACTGTCTAATTTTCTTTAAAGAAAAATAATGCAAATATAAACAAACTCCCACCAAAGAGCTGCAGATGAAGGGCGTTGAGGAGATGCACATAAACTTGGCTACTGTTCTTGCAACTCAAGAATGCCTGGGCGTTGGCGCATAAGGAGATATGATGACTTGAGGGGCATGGGGAATTAGGACCCTCCTTCTTAGAAATCTAACTCATTGCTAGGTAATTTAAACAGTATGGTTATTCTATGGGTATACGAGCAGAAAACTAAAGGAATATTTAAGTTAAAGGGGATAAGGCTTGGAAATTCCACTCTGTGATGAGGCAACATTGGCTTATGCCCAGACCAACAGACACACATGGCTCTCAATTCTGGGAATTTCATGAACTCATCTGAGGACTTTAAATATCATCTAATGTATTGGTTCATTTTCCATTACTATGAGGATTTGCCTGACACTGGGTGACTTGGAAAGTCAAGACTTTTATTGTGGCTCATGGCCTGGAAGCCGGGAAGACCAAGAGTCTGTTATTGGCATTGGCTCCTTCTAGAGAGTGGTCTCCTGCTGCTTCAACACGTGTAAAAAAAGGAAGGGCAAGAGAGCACAGGAAGAAGAGATTTTTTAAAGTATCAGTTAAAAGAAACTACTTCTCTTTGTAGCAACCTCCTCTGGCAAAGATGCCCTTCTTTTCTTTAGGAAAGGCATCAGTCCTCCTAATGACCTGCTCACCCTGTGATGGTACACAGCCACTTTTTAGCTCCATTCCATGGGGGAATCAAATGTCAATAAAGATCATATTGGAAACAAGACATATCCAAACCACAGAACTTAGGCTCGGTCTTGTCTCTGGACTGCTTACCTCAACGTTAACCTCTGAGGTTGCTGTTCTGATGTCAGCATTTTAACCCTTCCCAAGTTTATTGCCATAGGCAGCCAGGGTGGAACAATTACCATCTTAGGGTTACTTGAATGGAAAAACCAAGGAACCCAGAAAGAGGAATTCCCCAGACTGGAGATGGGAAAGCCAGTGGGAGTTTGTCCCATAGTTTGTCTACATGTTCTCAATACAGGTGGAAATCTCAACAGATAAGTGTCCGACAAACATGCAGCAGGCATATCCAAAAAAGTGTAAATGCATATTAACTAGCAAATACATACACGCAAGCCACACAGAAGGAGGCTTTTGTTTGTTAAACAAATAGAGCTTGATTACAAAAATAAGCAATTCTACAAGGACATAAAATCAAGAATTGGGATTCTAAATAGATTTAGGTTTGTAGGTGATGAAATCAACGTCTTTTAAGTCAGAACTACTAAATTTGAGGTGTTTGTTGACTCATCCATAATTAAGGTATCATAGAGAGAAGCAATACATTGAAACAGGGGTGCACACACAGATGCATGCACATGTGCTCAGTCATACATAGAGAAGAGAAGTAAGGCTGAACAGTCTCCAACTCAGAAGCCTCACTCGGCTTTTGGCTATCTGTGAGGCTTTTATTACTACACTTCCTCAGAATCTGAGAGCCAGTGCTCCTTCAGACTCTCTGCTGGTAGCAGGCCCTCTGTCTCAGATTGGAGGTTGGAGGGGCACTTGGCAGGCGAACAAAAAGAAGTTACAGCCCCTACTCCGGGGTCAGTACTTTTTGCTTCACAATTAGTGCTTGCTCCCAGGAGCCATAAACAAGAGGCCACTCAGAAGTCAGTGTTGTGAGACAAGGCAGCATTGTCCCTTGGCCTGGGTTTTCCTGAGGCTTGGGTGAGAGAAAGGGAGATGAGAAGGGTCCCTGAGCCACAAAGGTCTGGAAAAGAGCTGACACCTGGGGAAGAAAAATTTCCCAAGCAGCTGGCCAAGCCGGAGTCTTCCAAACAGACAGCAGTTGGTCCAGCGGTCTTCCTATCTCTGTAAGCTCCTCTCCTTCACTCTTGCTTCAAGGACCCACCCAAGTGATACTCACCAAGACTGCCCACTGGTTTCTAGCACCCTGAGCAGGTGGTATGCTAACTGTAAACAGGTGGAGAAGGAATATCAACATAGAGCAACCCACACTAGGGTGTCTGTTTCTGTTTCACACACACACACACACACACACACACACACACACACACACACACACACACACACACACATATACACCTTTCAAATTTCCACTCTCTAGAAGGAATAATCCAACCTGTCTGACCCCAAGGATCAAGAATTGGCATGGAATGCAGTCAAGTTCCCTCTGCATGGCACTGAGGCTCCACTCCCCCTCACATCTAGCCTCCCACTCTTGGGACTGCAGCCATTGGTCCCGCTAATGGGAAGAAGATTAATGATTATGGGAAGGCCTCACTAAGCCCCTTGCCTAAATTTTCCACTCAGTGCTAACAAGAATCTGGGACCATGCTCTTCAGATTCAGCTTAATACAAATGGGCCTACTGACCCATAGGTATCTCCTGTTCAACCAACTCACCATTCTTATTTCTGTGGACCAGTTCTTGGGGGCTCAACAGCATTTCCCCTTTTGTTAGAATAGTGTCTCTCTCATCACCACCCACTCCTTACCTGTTAGAGTGTTTTAACCGCATATCACAAACTGACCAATAGGAAGTAGCTGAGAGGAAAAAAAAAGTATAGATTCAAAGGACCAAGGAACAGAAGTCTTCAGGGTGACCTGCTGGGCAGTCTTAATTAGATTTCGGATTCTAATTAGATTCTGAGATATAAGTTTTTCTCTGTGTTGTCTGACAGCCTTCATGGTTGTATGGTGACTTTAGCAGCCTCACAAGTACATACCCAAAGCCCACAAGAGTTTATTTGTGTGGTACTTCATCAAGAACAAGAGTGCTCATTCCTTGGCAATCTCCTTTGAGGACTACTGGAAGCTAGCATCTATTTTACCCTGTCTCTATGGCTAGTGATGGACTGAGGGTCAGACACCTAAATTAATAGGAACTAATCAGAGAACATCTATTGGTCATGATGATGGGGCATGTTCTCCAAGCCATGCTGATTCTAATTCCTTGTGGCAATTTCCTGATTGAAGCTGGGGTCAAATTCCACCTCTTGCCAGTTGCTGATATTATAAAGACCCTAACGTGCCCCTGGCAGCGATGAGTCACCTCTTCACGGAGAAGCCATCTGGTGGAACTATCCGAATAATAAATACTAAAGAGCAACTGAGCCTGCCCTACTGATGGAATGCGAGTTCCTGATTCAGGTGCTGCCTCAGGTGAGTTTCAGGTCATTCCTTCAGCATTTTGTTTATGGCAGACAGCCCCTGCTGGAGGGATCTCCTTATCCTGTGTGCTCAAGGCTAAGTGCATAAATTGCAAGAGTGAGTACAGGTGGGGCTTGGTGGAGGCTTTCAGCTCCCCTCCTGGGCAAGAAAAAGGGAGGAACAGATGTCAGAACAAATTTGGGGGTCCCTTTTCAGAGGAAGTAGCAGGCATGGATTAGTATAGCGTGTCCTTTGAGACACCTAGAAAATGCCCAGGATCAGAATGTTACCTCAAAGCTGATGTTTTACCTGAACAATGAAGACTCTGGGTCAGTGTGCTCTGTGTACCACATTTCATCCACCAGTTTCCAAAGACAAGACAGGCCAAGCAGTAGCATCTTTGCACAGACTCATGGAAGGGGGCTCACCATTACCCAGAAACCCTTGGAAGACTAACTGAACTAAACCAGTGACATTCAGGAGGAAGAGTGCATTACCCCACCATGGAGACTCAGACAGCAGCCAAGCTGCCACAAGTCCCTCATGCTACCTCTAGCTGTGCAGTAGGGCTATGGTAGTTTGAATGCAATTGGTCCCCATAATCCCATAATCCCATAGGGAGTGACACTGTTAGTGGGTGTGACTTTGTTGGAGTGGGTATGGCCTTGTTGGAGGAAGTGTGTCACTGTGGGAGCAGGCTCTGAGGTTTCATATACTCAGGACACCACCCAGTGTGTCAGCTGACTTCCTGTTGCCTGCAAGATATAGGACACTCAGCTATTACTACAGCACCATGCCTGCCTGCAAGCCACCATGCTCCCCACCATGAGGGACTGAACCTCTTAACTATAAGAGAGCCCCATCAATGAGATGTTTTCTTTATGAGAGTTGCCATGGCCATGATGTCTCCTCACAGCAATATTAAACTGTTACAAGCAGCCACTAGAGTCTATTTAGGGTTCTCAAGAATTTATTTAGGTATAAAAAAGGGGTAAGTATTCACTAATACAGAACGGTTTAGACACTGCCACTGATTCAGCTGCCTTCGTCCAGTCATTCTGTCCAGAGGTGTAGAGTAAGCCGTCTGTTCCACTATGACCACTCAAGAGAGTATGGGAGCAAGAGAGGGCGAGACCCTGTCCCTCAGCTTACAAACTGTCACATCCACAGACTGTGTCCTCAGGTTCAAAATCCCAAAAGCCATTGGCTAAAGGGATTGAAATCCCACAACAGTAAACTAACTAAGACAAGGGCTTTCCCCAAACTTGAGGCTTCCTCTGTATCACAGGAGAGAAAGGGATTTATGGAATCCTGCACTTTTCTAGCTTTGTTTTTTATTCATTTACTCAACATTTCAGGAACATTGACTGTGTTCCCATAGGAACATTTCATCTTCACTTTTGTATATCTCTGCATTATCATTCTCGTTTTTGTTTCAGAACTATTTTTGTTTTTTATTAATTAAAATTGTTCTCTGACAATTTCACACATATACATGATACATACAAGTATTCTGACCCTCCCACCCTCTTCCTTCTCCCTACTGCCTCTATCTACCGCACCTCTTCCCATAAAGACCTTTCTCGTGTTCATGACTGTTCACTTTGTCTTATTTTAAAGGCTATTTGTTTTCCTTCATGCATGTGAGTGTTTGCCTGTATTTGTATGCACCACATGCTGCCCGGTAACTGTAGAGGCCAGAGAAGGCATCAGATCCCCTGGAAATGGAGTAACAGACAACTGTGTGTTGTCATATGGGTTCTGAGAACAGAACAAGGTCATCTGGAAGAGCAGCCAGTCTCTTAGTTACTGAGCCACCTCTCCAGAAACAGTTTTATGAGCCAGTGAGTTACCAAGGCCATCTATATGAACATGAGTTTGAAGCTATCTGTTGGAGCAGGGCAAACTCAGCAATGGATACACACTGAAGACAATGATTCCTTTTCCCCCAGAATGCATCCACAGCCAATAGTTCAGCACTAAGCATGTGAGTATCTTCTCCATCCATGACTCACTGTAGACAGACCAGTCAGTCCTGTGTGGGCTCCAGGCAGGCATGTCACTGTGTCTAGAGGATGACATGTCATATAGCCCTTTCTCTTCCTGCTCTTACAAACTTCTCATCCCCTTTTCTGCTATGTTCCCTGCGCCATATTGGGAGGGAGACACATGCCTTTTTTAGGGCTGAGCTCTCAAAAGTCAGTTATTCCCAGCATCTTTGGGAGCCCTGAGTCTGCATTCCCTGCACTCACTACAAATAGAGGCTTCTCTGACAAAGGCTGGGAGAGGCTTTACCTGCGGATTTAAATGTCGTACACTGGCCGTGCTTTCATGTCTTCTCTGTTTATTTTCTGTGCTGTCCCTTACTGATAATTCTGACTCTAGTATCTTTTCCTCTCTCATTTCCTTTCTCTCTCTTTGATAACTCTCCCCATGCACGCTAGCTGTTCAATTTTCTTTATAAAATTCGTTTGCCTAACAGTCCTAGAACTCACTCCTGGGCATAGAAGGTAACAGACACAATAGGAAAGAGAAGCCAATGGGGTGTTTTCCTTAGAAGCAGGGTCCCTGCAGATGGAAAATTCTATAATCAGACCCCTGGACAGAATACTGAAGTGGCAGTGGTGAGACCGCAGCTAATGTCAAGCTTGCCAGCTGTGGGGGGCATCTTTGCTGTAGGAAACTGGGAATCAAAATGGAGGTTGAAGTGCCCTCCACTAAAGCTTGAACTGAAGTGGATCTATGTTGCAGGCTTTGCTTTGCTTTTCTAAGATTTATTTTCCTTTTAAGCATGTGTGTATATGTGTATCTGTGGGTGGGCATGGACGCCTGTTGTTGGTGCCTGTAGCATCCACAGGAGGTTCTGAACTTCCCAGTGTGGTTCTGGGAGCAAAACTCGGATCCTCGGCAAGAGCCTAACCTTTTCATCATCTGTCCAGACCATTTTAACTTTCTTGAAGGACTAAATCAAAGCCATTGTTTGCTCTTTACAAGGGAAATCTCTATGAACCAGTTTAAACCAGAAAGAGATTTTTATATAGTCTAAAATTCTACCACATTTCCATTTCTAGATCCATCAATTGTTTCCTAGTTGCCAGATCTCAGGGCTTCATCGGAGTCCTTCTCCTTTCCTCCACTAACCCACCCTCCTTCCTTCTCCCCTCTCCTTGTCCTCTCAGCTTCCACAGAATGGCTGTCCTGTCTCTGGTGTCCTTTTCGTCTGGTTTTCTTTGCTGGCGTCTCCTTAGCAACCTTCATCCCCGAAGCACCACTGTCCTTATGCCCCCTCTGTGACCTTGCTTGCCCCTCCCACAACCTCTAGCGTGTGTTCTCATCTACAGCCTTGGTTAATATTAACCACAGTGATGATTCTTTAAATGAAACCAAACCCTGCCTTCCTTACAAATTTAAGACCCACAATTGTCATTTGAAAGACATTTCTAAGCCAATCACAGTTCAAAACACACCTCGTTTTCCATCCTTACCTAAAGTCTCCTCCAGGTTCCAATAGCACGGCCTCAAGCTTTACATTCAGCCAGACCCCTAAACTCAGAGTCACCCCGGAGCCTGTCTTTAGCCACCTTCTCCTTCCACTTTACTTGCCTGGACTCCCAGCCATGTTGTTTCTAGACTCTAACATGCCTCATCTATACAGTGTCTCTTGCACCCCAGGGTCACTGCCTTTATCCAAGTCATCATGCCCTTCCGTTAGTCCTGGCAGCCCTTCTGATCTTTCTTCTCCAAATCTTATCACTACCTAGACCATTCTGAAACAGAGTCACATTTCTTTCTGGAACACAGATCTAGGTTCCTCTGACTCATAATAATCCAATCCCTTCAGCCACATGTTTCTTTATCCTGTCTCCCACCTGTTCCAGCCCTCTCTATGTATTTGTATTCTGGCAGTTTCTTGGAGAAATATCACCTGTCTATCTGTGTCCCTGTCCACAGGGTTCCCTCTTTCTGGGACTTTTTTGTCCACTCATACATAATATTCATGCCCAATCCACAGGGAAAATTTTATACTTGTTGAGTGGATGAACAAATGCTTTAAGATTTGGCACTTTCGTCACTGTTCCTGGGAAGACCTTTTACCTTGGCAGGATCTGTGTGCCTCTTTGCTTCCATAGTAACGCCTGTGTTCCTTCTTGTAGATTGCTGGATTCAAACACAATTTATTTAATGTCTTTTCCCACTATATATTGTGAGCTTCTTGCAGACAGGGTCGGTGGCTTTGTTTCCATACAATGTCAAGGACAAAGACTGGGTCCTAAACAAATATTTGCTCAAGTAAAGTGAGATGAATCAAACCAGTGGTTTAAAAAAATATTCTCCAAATGGCATCTTCCCAACTCAGATGCATGTGTTCTGAGTCAAAGCCCAAATGAAATGACGGTGGGGGGTCGAACATCTGACTTGGGGGGGTGGTAATAGAAGGGGTGGGGAGGCCTGGGTTGCTGCTCCTTCTGAGAGAGTAATCGACAAAGGGCTCCCACTTTATCCTTCTTAATAATGTGTGGGCAGCATTCACGCTTTAACAGCAGTAGTCAGAGCAAGTCCCCTCCTGCTCCCTGTGCAAACTGGGAGAGAAAAAGCAAACACTACCTGGGAAGCCTATGCAGTTCCTCTGTTTCCCATTTCACAGTGCCAGCAAGCAGTCCATTGACACTAATTGCCTGGAGGGTAGGGGGCCTAACTGGAATTTAAGGAGAGGTGAAATCCTTTCATAAGAAAAGCTGCAGCTACAGACTTGCATGTCAATATTTATACCCTTTCCATGACAGGCAATGGGAAGAGCGAGAGATAGCAGAAACAATTCCATGCCTACCGAGGAAACTGTCAGCCCAGGGTGAGCCAGGAAGCAGCTCTACCGCTGCTCAACTGTATCTGTCTTAAGAATGCTAATGCGGCTCCTATGGGAGGGGCCTGGATGCAGACCGGGCAGTCTGGTGCTAGAAAATCCTAGGAAGGCGAAGAGAAGAAGGAAGAGGCAGGTGAATATAGAGATTGAAAGATGGTGATGAAGAAGGAGAATCAGAAGAGAAGGGGTGGTGAGGAGGAGGATGGGGAGAAAAAGTAGGCTGAAGGGAGGGGAGGGGAGAGACCAGGAGGGGAAAGAAGGGAAGGTGTTATTGTTTGCTTTTCAATTTCACTTGGTTGATGTCACAAAGAACACGAATGTATATACCAGCTCCGGACATGGCAATTCTTTATCTGCCAAACCCATCTCTCAGCAAGGACAATTGCGCCAACTATGTGCATGGGACCAGGGACACCAGGGAGCCAGTGTGGTGTGGCAGATGGGGGAGAGAGCTGTACTGAGCCTTTCTGAGGAGATGGGTGGTCTCATACAGAAATGGCAGCTGGGAAGCGATTAAATGTGAAGGTGGCACACAGGATGCTCTTCAGTGCTTTCTTGAATTATCTCGAAGTCATGTACTGAAGCTATTTTCACCTAGCACTGGGAGTCTTGAAACTGAGCATTTAAAACCCTAAGCGGCAGCCCCATCCCTCTATTCATTTACTATGTATACATCCTTTGGACCACTATCGGTGGCGTGAATAATATAGTAGTCATCCATTGGGAAGATCATTAGCTTGTTTTCCTCTCTAAAGCTTGGCTGTAATGTTCTTCTTCTTTTCCTGCGAGTGCACTCACACAATGAACAGATGGGCCATAGGAGGACCAAGCGCTCGTGAGATTTCTCAGAGCTGAGAAAGCGGGGTAGGAAGGGCCAGGGGAGACTTAAACCACACCATGGCAGAAGCCTCTGCTGCAGTGTGGTGCCAAAGAGGCTTCACTGAAGAAGCCTCGTCAATCCAGATATCCTCACGCCAGAACTCTCCACTAGCGAAGGAAGCTTATTACCGAGTCATAAACAGACACGTTAGAAAGCCGATAACAGGTTTCATTAAAAAGAAGCACATTTCAGAGTACTACCAGGAATTTCTGAATTTCTGGGCCTCCTGGTAGAACCCGAGACCATCTAAATATTTAAAACCCAAGAGAGTAAACATCATATATGGCTTTTGTGTTATTGTATTTTATATTGTAATTGTTTGAAACCTTGTTTACGAAACTGATGACAGCTGCAGCCTAGTGCAAGTAAACCAGAGTATCTCAGAGAAGGAAACACTGTCATCCACTGGGCTCCTGGCTCTCCTGCTGCAGCCCCATCCCTTATTTCCATCTTGACTCCCACTTTGCCACTTTCTGAGAACTGATCCTCCATGCATTGATTGCTATAGTCATGGCCCAATTAGGGCAATAGCATTTTCTCCCTGGTGCTGTAAAAATGGGTGGTGGAAGACGACAAGACTCAAACTTGGTGCATCAGACCCCTTTCTAGGCTTTCTTGAAATATAGTTGATGCACAAAAGTTGTACATAGTTAATTTACAATTTGATAAGTTTGAACTATACATACACCTATGATATCCTCACCATAATCATGGTTATGAACACAGCTTTTTCCCTTAAAAGGTTATTTGTTCCTGTTATTATGTGCTCTTTGGTTTGGCACAGTGTGTGTGTGTGTGTGTGTGTGTGTGTGTGTGTGTGTCCATATACATGTTATAGCTTTGTATGTTGAGGTCAAAGGACCACCTTGGGTATCTGTCCTCACCTTCTACCTCATTTGAGACCCTCTCTCTCTCTCTTTCTCCTTCTCTCTCTCTCTCCTCTCTGTTTTTACCAGTCTAGCTGACTCTCAAGCTTCTGAGGATTCTCCTACATCTGCTTCCCATCTCCTTTAAGAACATCAGGATTAAAGTTGCCTGTGCTATGCGCCCAGCTTTCATATGGGTTCTGGGGATTTAAACATAGGTCCTCATGCTTATACAGCAAGTTGTTTTACTCACAAAACTATGTCCCCAGCCCTTCTCTTGACAGTGTCTGAAATGAACAAATCATCTATAACTGGTGGCATATATATGTTCTACAGCAGCTCCCTAGATCTCACTTATGGAACAGAAATGAAGTCTTAACATATTAAACAGCGACTCCCTACTGCTGCCTCTTCTCTGTCCCTTGTCACAATTGGTCTTCTTCCTTCTGCTCTGAGTCTGAATGCTATAGATCTGGAATAGAAATAGAGTCATGTAGGATTTGTCTTTCTGCATCTACTTATTTCATCAAGTCTACTGCTCTTCACATTCACTCATGTGATCATATATGGGAGGTTTCTGTCTTTTAGAGACTAAATATCCCCCCCCCGTATCTCTCTGTGTGTACCATATTTTCTTGATCAGATTTCCCACTGTTTATACTGTTTCTAGATTCTGGCTAGTTTGATAAATTGAAAAAGAGTCAATATCAAAACTATGCACAGAATTCCTAACACGACAGCAAGAAGCAAATAATCAAATTAAAAATAGGTAAAAGATTTTAATAGACTGTTCTCCAAAAAAAAATATACAGATGACTAAAAAGCTATATGAAGGGTGGTTAGCATTATTAATTGTCAGGAAATGCAAAATTAACAGCACAATGAGATATTAACTCCCATCTGTTTAGATGGCTATTATCACCACCATACCCAAAATCACCTTACCAGAATTTGTGAGAATGTGGGGAAATTGGAAGCCTTATGCACTGTTGGTGGGAATAGAAAATGGTGCAGCTACTATGGAAAGCAGTATGGAGGTTTCTCACAAAACTCACCACAACTAGAACCATCAATGGTCCCACTGTATTCATTCCATACAGTTATTCGGAAGAATAAAAAGCCATCCCAAAGAGCTATTTGCCCACCCATGTTCATGCAACATCAATCTCTTTTGTGTTCTTTGGCTTGCTCTTCCTGTAGCAAATAATGTAAACCCTACATCATGCATGGCCAATGGGGCAAAGTCTGGAAATATAGAAAATTATAATTCAACATACCAAGAGGATTCCCCTCTCCCTAAGAAAATCCAACCTCCTTTCTTCAGGGAAGAGTGGGACTCTTGAAGCATTCCAATGACTTGTGACCCTAAGGGCATCCCAGCACCCAGTACTGTATTAAATGTATACTGAAGAGATATCAGTGCTCTCTTTGAGAGTAGTTATAACATGGTCCAGATGACTCCTTTCCTTGAGTTTAGGTCTTGGGTGTCATGACTTTGTAGATCTTCCCACAAGTGGGATCTATCTTTTTAGTTGAATACGCTCTGTTTGACTTGGTTTGGCTCAGAGACTAGACCATAGTGATGGGATATGGATTCTGAGACTTGGCCTCCAGAGTACTTCTACTCTTCTACTTGCTATCTTAGGATGCTGTAAGCAGACAAAGTCACTTGAATCAGAAAGCCCCTTGTTCCAACCAACTCTTCCTGGTTGGCCAATAGCTATCCACCCTCCCAAAATATGTGAAAGACCAGCTTAGACCTCTAGAACTAGAACTAGAACTTAATTCCTGGCCTACAGTTGACTGCTAGCACATAATCAATAATAGAAGTGTCCAGATTTATCAGTTTCCCTGCTCTTGACCCACTCATGAAGTACTGGGATTGAATATAGGAACCATGACAATTTTGGCAAGTCAAACTTAATTACAACTAAACTAAAATTTAATTCAAAATCAAACACATAACAGATTTGAGGTGTTCCTAGTAACGCTCTCCAGTGACACATTACAGGACCTCACTGCAGCCCACGATGTATCATACAATCTCCCTGCTGCCCGTGATGTATCACATGATCTCACTGCAGCCTGTGATGCATCACATGACCTCACTGCAGCCTATGATGTATCACATGACCTCATTGCAGCCCATGATACATCACTCTACCTCACTGCAGCCCATGTTGCATCACACGGCTTCACTGCAGCCCATGTTGCATCACACAGCCTCACTGCAGCCTGTGATGTATCACACAACCTCATTGCAGCCCATGATACATCACAAGACCTCACTGCAGCTGTGGCTCTAAACACATGATGTGCCCTATGTACCAGGCATGCCATCGCTCCACTCAGTGCCAAGGAATGCTGCCTGAAGGACCTTAGTTCAGACTCCGTGTCATGAATTTACACTTTTTTCTGTTCTTGTAGAAACATAATGGTTTAATTAGAGAAAACAAAGACATTTCATATTTTCCTACCATCATTCCTTGGTACACATAAATCAGATTAGTGTATCTTCGGGCTGTTTTGTGTTCGAATGTTTGATTTCCAAGATTTCTGTTGGAGTTATTGATTTGAGGTTCTTTAAAAAAAAATCACTCAATCAATTCTGGGCTTGGTAAAGATTAGGATAGAATTTCCAACCATCTCTGAAATAGCCCTAAACATATTTCTGCTATTTTGTATCATATATTCATATGGCATAACATTTTCAACATTGATAGTTATAAAATCTAAAATTTGATCTACTCTGAAAAGCTCTGAAGCATCCAATATACAACCAAGAGTGATTTCTCTATGTAAGATCAAACAAGTGCACCCCATTCATTAGTGTGCAAATTTGGTTTTGTTTTTTTTTCAATTGTCTTAAATTACAATTTTATGATTTATTATCAGTAAATGTTTTATTTGTATGCTTATTTTTATATACTTATGTGCCCAGAGTTAACTAAAAAAATCTCATGCATAACAGAAGTCACAAGGAAAAAAAAATTTAAAAACCCTTGACCGAACTGATCTGTAGATTCATGAATTATAACACATACTAGTTTTAGCAGCTAAGTTTGGGAGTGATTTGTTATGCATCAGAAGCTAACTGAAACATTGATTTTTGAAATGTCAGCCTTAGAACATTTAGAAGGCACTCAATGTATCTTCCTTAAGTCACAGTATAGAACACACTGTGAGAGAGGACACTGTCTTAGCTTCATGACCCCATAGATCCAGATAGAGGTGCAACTGTCTTCATGGGAAAGGAGGAAAATCATGCTTTCTTTGGGGGGGCAGCACTGTTGTTCCTCCAATCTTCCCCTCCATCCTCTGTCTTTCCTTCAGTTGTCCTATTACTCCACACCTCGAGCCTAGCTTTCATTTAGATCATTGTGTGCATGGACCTGAACAGTATTCTGCCTCCTCTTTGCAGAAAGACAAAAAAAAATACATTATATCATAAAATAGTTTCTCTTGAGATTAGCTAACATAGAGTAAGCATTCTGCTACTTGCAAGAGTAAGATGAACTGTTGGACTTATATGGTGACACTGACTATCTCTGCTCAGTGGCCCCCACTTGGATTCCACTAGGTAACAGAAATCTGGAATCAAGCAATAAAGCAGTAACCTACCCACTGTAAGTTAAATACCACACTGACCTACCCACTGTAAGCACGGACCTACCCACTGTAAGTTAAATATCACACTGGATGCTATGATGGCAAACTGACAAAGCCAGTAGAAAACAAGGACCCCAGGAGTGATCTCTGCCAAGTTTACTACTGATTGGAAGCCAGCCATCATGTATTCCAATGTCTATCTTCACCCTGGCTCAAAAAGCCCCTTCATCACATTGCAGAACATTTAGATGCCTTCCTACCACAGTCTCTGCTTCTAGAAGACCACATAGTCATGAGATAGAGATAACATTTCTAGTTCCTTAGGTAGGAGACAAAGCAGAATTAAAATTCAGCAATTAAGTGCAAGGATTTTTGCTTTATGTAAAACCACAGCCACAGTGTAGTTTCCTCAGGGGGATTCACTGTGTGTGTTTATTCAATTTAATTTGCTTATCTGTGTTTCAATTTTCCATGAGCTGTGTTTACTTTTTTTTGCAAGGTCCAAAATCTCTCAGAGATATAACTTAATGAAAAGTAGTAAAGCCCTTCTAAGGTGTATAAGATGCTCAAGTCATGAGGAGCAGAAGTCATTATCTTTTGTGGAGGCAGCAAATGGTTGCCTGAAATGGAGCTGATTTGGGTGATGTGTATTATAATGGAACAAATTACGGACAAAGTGCTAAATTACTGGAAATGTCCTTGTTACTTATTGGGATGGAAAAAAATAAAGGGTAAAGCACATTGTGATGCCTCCTTTGAGGCCGGGTCTGAAGCAAACAGATGTGAAATCCTGTAACCCAGCTCAGCCCACGGCCATTCTCATCAGATACAGGGTTCCGGCACTTGAGACAGACACTCCAAGGAGGAGTTTTTGACCTTGCAAGTTTTAAGCAGGTATTGAGAGTGTCAGTAGATGTCTTTTGGTATCTAAAATGATTGGCATTGCCCAACCATCCAGTAAGTACCAGTCTGTATTTTAGGAGCATGGGAAAATAAACCTGGAAATAAAAATGGATAGAGAAGGAAAAAATAATATGAAGACACACCACTAGGGCAACGTTCAACATCATCTAATTTGAAAACTGCCACTTTTAATTAGAGCACAGCATAGATGAGAGGGGGACGCTATATGAGCTTTCTGCATTTGCCACCTCCCTCTCCAACCTTCTGTGCTTTGTAACCTTGTTCTAGAACTTTCTTCTGGCCTCATTATTTGATCCCCAAGTCCTTGTTCAGTTATACTTCTATCATGAATTTACAATCCTAACTCAGGCTACTCACTCCTTGGAGGAGGGGAGCTTAAAGTCTTTTCCATCCTGTGGTAAAATGGGACACAAGTTGAGAGACAGGTCCCAATGATAGCCCAGAAACTGCCTTTCATTGAGGAAATCCACATCACCTCTGGGAACCTGTCTTTTCACCGATCTAACTGTACATATGGAGGTTTCAAAATCCAAAAGATAAAAGGCAAACTCTTTGTTCTTAAAATATTTCTTCTAGCCGGGGAAGGATATTAGAAATCCAATCATGAAATTGCAAAATTTGTTTAAAAAATACATAGACAACATGTTACAAAGACACTGGGAACAGAGTCGTCACTGTGACTGGGGTGAGACAGGAAAAGTATCCAGAAGAAAAGATAGTGGAGTAACCTTCAAGGGTATGTCAACGATCACCAGGAATCCAAAGCCCTCTGAGGCAGATGTGAGCATCAGGCAAAGATGAAAGTGAGAGGACTCCAAGGAAGGTGTCAAAATGGAGCATTGTTTGACATGACTATGAGAAGACACACATACTCAGCAAAGAATCTAGGAACTATCCAGGAGCCAAGTGATGATGGGCTTTCTTTGTTGGGTTAAGAGGATGATAGTTAGCCTATAGGTTATCAAGAGTATCCATGACTTGTAAATAGAATAGTTGCCGTACTCAACTAGTGCATGCTGGCTAACTTGGCCTGGTGAGTGGTTCATGGGGTGGAGAAGCAAGAGGCAGAATCAGGAGCTCAGTGACATGATTTTAAGAGATCAAATCCAAGAATTCACAGAGTGAAGGGTTACAAGAACTTTGTGATTAATCTGATATGAGCTTGGTAGGATAAGAAGATGTTGAGTTACCCCTGAACACTGGTTTAGACACAGTGATAGAAATATAAGGACTCTTGAAGGATACAGAATGGAAGGGAGATGACAACTGATTTTTGTTTTTGGACCAGTCCTCTCTCCAGTGTCTAAGAAGCAACAAAGCAAGGATGTCCATGCACAATAAGATACCCTACTGTGAAGCTGAGAGTCTGAATCCATGGATGTCCTATGAAAGTTATCCATAGTGGTGTGGGAATAGGAACTAAGGAGTTCAGCCAGATGGAATGTACAGGGTGAAAATGAAGGTCAGAACCATGTGCAAGGAGCCTTACTAAAGAGTGAATGTAGAAATAACTAGGAAGAGACAAACTCTGGGCTATGTCAGACCCAAGAGAACTGGAGGGGAGAGCCCTAAAGCCTGAAATGAAGACTTTCCCAGGGGAGCAATGAGCAGCCTCCACATGGGAAAAAAACCAAGTACTAATTGGGAAAACCTTCATCAATTCTGGCATCTGGAGGGTTATTGATGACTTCTTAATAGATGGATTTTAGCAATGATATATTGAATGAAGCTTAAAGCAGACCAGAAGACATCAGACTCAATGATCAAAGGTGACTTTTCAATGTATTTGGAATGAAAGGAAAGAGAGGGCTCAGGAGATGGCTGGAGAACTGTACAGAGCAGGGATTTTAAGGTGGAAGAGACTCTTAAGCAAATGTACACTGAAGAAAGTGGACAAAGTGGTCACCAAGATAGCTCCCAACACTCCCGTCTTCTAAGGGCTGTGTGTAGGAGCAGAGGGAAGCAGACAAGTGCTACTCACGGCTTTCCAATACAGCATGAAAGACAGCTGCAAAATGCCCATTTCCTTAACATAGTAACTCTGTGTGTCTGTGTGTGTGTGTGTGTGTGTGTGTGTGTGTGCGCGCGCGCGTGCGTGCGTGCGTGTGTTTATTGCGGGAAAGGTATGTACATATGTGATGGCCAGAGGACAACCTCTGCTGCCAGTCCTTAGGTACTGGCCACCTTTCATTGGTTTTGTTTTGTGTTGAGTTGTTTTCTTAGACAGGGTCTGTCTGTCACACACCTGGAAGTGGTCAAGTAAACCAGCCTGGCTATGCAGTGAGTTCCAGGGATCAGCCAGTGTTACGATCTTTATCATCCCAGTGTTACAATTACCTGTATATGTGCTACTTTGCCCAGCTTTCTTAATGTGAGCTCAAGGACTGATCCCCGGTCTTCGTGTCTGCCATCTTCCCAGCCCCATGACAATCTTTCTTACCAGCTTGTCCCTCTCTCCTGTCCTTACCAGGACATCCTGACGAGTTCTGACCACGTGCTGCACTTTAGAGAGCTCACAGGCACCCAGCTACCACCCCAGACGTCCATGCTTCCTGCACTCCCACTAGCCTCTGGGCCTCACATTTCCAGTCTGGGGCTTATCTGACCTCTGAGCAAGCCATGGTCTTGCCTTGTGTCCCCTCCATGGTCAAGAAAGTGAACATAACCATTATCACTGCCAAATGAGAAGGAAAAATACGAACAATATAGGTGAGAGAAGGCAAAAGACAAGGCTCAACGCTGTGCTGTTTGTAGCAGGTCCCACCCCATTACCGCTCTAGCTTTCCCGTTCCTATTTGGTTTAATATTCTCAAGGAAATACCAAGTTGAACACGATAGCAGAAGACTTAAGCACTCAATCTATTTTAATCTTTAACAACATATTTCTGAAATAATTTTTAGAAGGCGTTTTTGACTTTCAGGAGAAAGAATCTTCTCTTCAGTGAATTACTATTTATTGGGGGCTTTAATACATGTTTGTTGTTTTTGCTTTTCATCTTTGCTGGCAGGCTGTCTTTTTGTAGCTCATTAAACTGGGGATTATCTTTGGGAGTGTGGGGGTAGAAAAAACGAAAAGTCTAGTTTTCAGCCTGGGCCAAGTCGTGTTAGAAAAACAAGTAAGAACTGCCACATGCCCAGGGTTAATCTTACCTGCTAAGGTAGTTTCTGCAGTTTAATGATATATTTGGCAAATGGATGTGACATCAGAGGCTGAACATAAATAGGGCTCAGAGTGACAGGAATGAAAATCGCACATTGAAGTCCCTTACTGGGCATACAGGGATGTTTTCCATCTCTGTCTGATGGGTACCATAGAGAATTAAACTCTGCCTGGACAATCTGCCTTCTGCGGAGGGGACTTGGGGAAGGATAGGTCAGTTTGGTGTTCGCTTGTTTTCTCTGTCCAGTCATGTGAAGAAAGTTGGCTGGGAGGATTTGGGTTTTATTATTGTTGTCTGTGGCACAATTGCTACATTATCCTGGAGCCTTTTGAAAAGCCAGTATACAGTTCAGTTACCCACTTCAGTCCTTTGTGTAGAAACGGAACATTGGCTAGCCTTGGGGAAGCCCAGGGCAGTCTTTAGTGGCATGGCAGAGGGATTTCTGCCTTCAGAATTTTCGGAGAATATGTGAAACCTGCCTAGACAATATGCATTTGCTGGAACCTTGAGAAGGTTTATTGTTGTTGTTATTTGATTGTTTACTTGTTTTATTTTATTTATGTATGCATAGGTGCATCGTGGATGTGTATGGAAATCAGAAAACTTGCAGGAGTCAGTTCTCTCTTTCCACTGTGAGCTCGGGGGATCAAATTCAGGCCTCTAGTCTTGGTGACAAGTGTCCTTGCCTGTCCAGCCATCTCGCTAGTCTGAGCTGCAAAAAGCTAAACACTCAGCTTTTGAAAATGTTGGTGTCTGTGCATGTGCATGGTTCTTGTCTAGAGGTCAGAGGTCAGCATAGATGTCTTCCTTAAGTGCTTTCCCTCTCATTTTTTATTTTTTGATACTGGATCTTGCATTGAACCTGGAGCTGACAGATTCAGTTAGAATGGCCAAAAAGTACCTGCCATCTTCCTGTCTCTGCCTCTTTGACACTGGGCTTTCATACATACACCTCTGTGTGTAACTTTTTATGAGGATGTTGAGGATCTGAACTACACAGCCTCATAACATATGGATGTTGAATGTAGCCTGGGAATGATGGCTTAGAAGCTTGTTTTTCTACACAATGGACTAGGACTCCAATGGGGAAGATGAAAGGACAGCCTGGATTGCAACATCTGATCTGATTGCAAACTCATGAAAGCCGGGACAGATCACAAGCTTCCACACTGGAAAGACCTGGAGATGACTCTGGTCCATGACACCAGCTAACAGTGTAACAACACCCACAAGTCCTGACCATTTGCTTGTAAAATAGGCAAAAAGGAGGCACAGGTCATGGACAGCACAAAGGACAATATACGACCATTCACATAAGATTTCCTGATCAGGCCATACCTCAGGCACCCTCTCAGACACATGGGGTAATGCAGTGAGAAACACTGGCACAGAAGACAGGTCTGTGAAGCCCACTATGCCTGCTCACTGACATAGCCAATCAGCAGGTCAGATCAATGCTTCCAAACAGCTATATCTAACCGTTTTCTCTAGTATCACTACCCAGCCATCACAACTAATCAAAACCATCACAGTCACAGAACAAAGCCACTCTGTAATGCCTTGTGGGAATCTCTTACCTTTCTCCTCCCTTGGGATACAGAATAGTCAGGACCTACAAAGATCTGCTATAGTAAGAAATATGTTGTTAGGGCACTTGGGTTATGGGCAACTCCATTCCTAGAAAGGATGAATAAAAGGGTTTGGGTCTCTCCCACTAAAGAGAGCTAAGCACTATTAAGTAGCTACAAGAAACACCATCAAAAGTCCAAGAAGAGATGATAAAGAGCAAGGACACAAAGGATGGAGCGGAGGGCAAGACCGGAGAAGCATATAGCAGGGGAAATAGACAAGTCATGGCAGCCTAAGATGGCGTGGCGGGGAAAGGAGAATCCCGAGATTACTATGCTTTTGACTAGAATACTTGGGAAGTTTTCACTAACAGGGACGCTTCAGGAGGAGTGTTCCTCTGAGTTTGCTTCCTTGCAAGGAAGAGGAGAGACACGTGATCCCTGCTTCTGCCCTGAGCTATGCTAGGGACTCCTCACTGACGTCCCTGCTCCCTGTCTTGTACCCCTTAAGTTCATCTTAATGTATACCTTCTATCTAAGCCACCAATTGACCCACGGGGATCAAGTTTCCAGCCCTTAGGTCGAAGGAGATGCTCTCCCGTGCTGACCCTTGCCAACCCTGTGGTGCCATCACAAGTCCCTCCAGTAGAAGTCAGGGCCTAGCCCAGAATGGACCTCTGAAGATCCAGTGTAAATGAGATCTATGAGGCCAATATCTCCAGGATCAGGCAGAACATGGACCTGGTGATGCAAATGGATAAAGAGAGGTTGGATTTGAACACTACATGCTGTATGCATGTATGGAAATTTCACATTGAGCCCATTAGTATGTACAATCAATATATGTTCATCAATTTAAAAGGAAAAAGAAAAGGAAAATGCTTATTCTTGGTAGCAGAGTGAGATCTTAATTTCCTGAGCAAGGCTACCAATTTCTGATTCTTCAACCTTTCTAGAATTTTCAAGAGAAAAGACAGAAGCGCTTGGAGTGAGGCCTTGACTCCCACCCTGCCTTCTACCCTTCTGGTGAAGTGAGTTCCAAGTAGTAGAAAATAAAAGCAAGCTCTGCCTCCCACAAACTCTAGGGACTCCTTAAACTCAGAGGCCTCACATTCACTTCAGTGCTCCTGTAAAAGGAACCAGATCGATTTCCCTGGGCAGGCTGGGGAGCAAGGGTCTGTGGAGGTGGGGTATATAGCCCCATCAGGCCTCCCTTCAGAGGGGGCTGGCTCTCAGGGAGGTTCCTGGCTTTCATAGCTGGTGGGTAGCTTGTCACGCTGGTGTTAAGGGAAGCGTGGCCTTCCTCCGAGATTACAGGTCAAAGGAACCAAAGGGAAAGATTGCAGAGCAGCGTTTTAGAAAAGATGATCCCGGTAAGAGGCAGGCAGTTGAAGAATAAAGGATTTTCCAGCGCCCTGTGGACCGGTTCAGCCTTTATTCTTCAGGCAGGGAGGATTTTTTTTTTCAGCTCACCTGGTGCATTGAGCCACCAGCGGTGTGTGAGAAAGGTGATTTCAGACCGGTTTTCACGGTTCAATAACCGGCAAATCCCTCTCTTGTGGTGTAATGATTCTGAAGAGCCTTCCTCCTTCACCATTTGTTCAACTTTGTAACTTTTAGTAATGAGAAAGGGGCCCTAGGTGAAGAGGGGGCAGCTGAGCCCCAGCCCTAAAGCCTTTTGTTGGCCCTTCTGGCCCAAGGTCTCTCTTACCAAACTGTCTTTGATCCAGCCTGGCAGGGAGCCCCATGCCAACAAGTCAGCAGCCAGAGAAATCAAACACCCCTCCCTCTTCTATCTAGCCTGCATTTTGCCCCTTTAAGGACAGCTGTGACCTGCTGCCCCCAAAACACTACTGTCTCAAGAAGTGTGGTGCATTTGATGAGGGACTTGTGTCTTTGCAAGAGTCTGGATTTTAAAATTTACATGACCACATCTCCTCCCTTAGGTGAGTTGGTAAAGACCTTGGGATGTCTATGAACTGCAAGAATAGGTAGGTTAGGAGGCCCTTTGATTATAGTCTCGGGTGTACTCTGGGTGGCTGACAAACTGGAGGGCAGTGAGAAGACTTCGGAGACTCCCAGACATTTGCCTTCACACCGATTCCAATCCCACTCTGCTCCACCACATCCCTTCTAGTTTCCTTCACTTCCTCTTCCTCCATCTGTGGTACAGAAAAGTCCAGGCTGTATGGCACAGCTAGTGTCATTGCCTGGGTCATTAATTATTGCTGATAATGAAAACATGGGCTTGGACAATTGGTAAAATGTAATTATTTACCATCTGTTGTAGGCTCTCATGTGTAATCACATAACAATGGAAATAGTCATAAAGGAAAGGTAATGATACCAGACAAGTGAGCAGTGAACACTGGGAAAGAGCCTTGGTTTTTAACAACAGTTAGTACTGCCACCCTCCTCCTCTCTTCCTCCTCACTCACTCCTCCTGCCCTTCTTCTTTGCTTTCTCCCTTCCTTTACACTGATCTCCTTCCCTGTATCCCTTCCCCTTCTTTCCTTTCCTACCTCCTATCCCTTTTCTCTGTCTTCTCCTGATTTCGTCCTTTTCTCCTCCTCTGTCTGTCTTTCTTTCCTTTATTCCTTTGTCCCTCCTTCCACTTCACCCCTCTGTTCTTTCTTCCCTCTGCTTTCTTTTCTTAAAAAGCAGCTGAAGCACACAAAACCACCCGTCTGTTGGCTTAAGTCCCACTTGAGTGCCCTTTCTATTCCAAGCACCTCCTCTTATCAGGTCACCCTGGCAACAAGTGGGTCATACTCTACTCTAGTTGAGTTTTATGTCATAACAATTTGTTTTCACATCTTTATGTCTTATTTCCACATCTGACCACAAGTTCCTGAAGCAATTGGTCTTGGTTCCTGAAGGATTTGGTCTTTCTGGGTCCCACTGCCCAACATGCAACAGACATTCCATGATCTTTTTTTTTAAATGAATGCAGACATGAACTTCATTCTCCAAGCTAAACTATTTAAAAACTTAATTATTCACCAGCATGAAATTCTTGAGATGGTCATCAGTGTGGAGGGGAAATATCACAAATGTTTCCTTGAGGAGGGCTGCTAGCCCTGGAATGCTTGTGTGTCAGAGCCCCTGGGTATAGTTTCCATAGGCATTTAGGCCCTTGAAATGCAAACAAAAGTGGTATGGGATTCCTCTCTGTATGCTGTGAATGCCATTGGTTAATAAAGGACTGTCTTGGGCCTGCGCTGGGTAGAGTAGAGATAGGTGGAGAAAACTAAACTGAATTCTGGGAGAAAGAAGGCAGAGTCAGTGAGACACCATGGAGCCACCAGAGGAGAAAGACTCAAGCCACCAGTTGGAACCTTGCCAGTAGGCCATGAGACTCGTGGTAAAATATAAAATAATAGAAATGGGTTAATTTAATATGTAAGAGCTTACAACAAAATGATGCACCAATGTGGCCAATTAAATCCATTTAAAACCTGAGAGAGCTTGAAAAGAAATTCTAAACACAAAAGAACAGAGTTTAGCACAGTTTCTTTGTAGCCACAATTTTTTTTTTCTACACGGGTTCATGGTGAGCAAGGGTGCTGTGGCTGCTTTAAGTGAGGTACAATAAAAAGTATGTGGCTTCTTTTAAAAATGGAGGCTTCCTGGTTCACCAGCACAAATGGCTCTGACTCTTTCGGGAGGTCCTAGTATGGAGCATTTGAATGGGGTTTGTGAGCAGAGTGCTACAACTTGCTTAATGGCAACATAGACCCCACTGTGTGTCTGAAAATGGGGCTATGAGCATGGCTCTTGCTAAACAGACCCCCACCCTGCCATGTTGGAGTGGGTGGAGCCAAAAGGCAAAGCAGCCTTAATACTAGTCAGACTGCGGCTTAGCATTTTAAGAAGCGCTTCTGGTCAGAAAATAATTACAGATACACAATAAAGACAGATTCAGACAAAAAAGACCTCTAAATGGGTCACAGTGTTATATAAATGTATGTAGGCTTGGGAGAGAGAAGAAAAAGAATATAGACAGTTATGAAAAGAAGTAAATGGTATTTTAAAAAGGTAAAGTGTTTAAAGAGAGAGTATAGACAGTCATAGATTAAAAGGAGTAAAGAAAAATAAGCCACGTAAAGATGGAAAATTCACAGAGAGACTTGATTGTGAATATTATCATGCTTTCTTTGAATTTTTTTGACTGTGAATGAGCTAAGTACAAAGAGACATTTTGTTGTATGAGCTGCTAAGATAAACCAACATAAAGGTACCTTGGCTTTAAAATTTGGGTCTAAGGATTTGTTGCTTTTTCAAAGAGATTTTTCTTTTGTTTCTTCAGAAGATGAGAACCTATGGACTCCTTCAAGACTGAGGTTTGGTGGACCAAGACCCCCTGGAAGGTCTCTGTGAACACTCTAAAAATTACTTTGCCCAATAAACAGCAGGAAGTATTTTGTAGAGAACTATGCCCAAATTACCTAAATGATTGTTTATAAATGTTTATTTACATTTAAAGAGGGATATACAATAAAGATCAATAATTTGCATTGGTATGGATTGTGCTTTATTGATACAAATTTAAGGTCAATTTTGCTATATGTGTATTTCTGCTCTGACTAAGGTATTGTGTTTGTACAGCTCATTTAAAATTGTAATGTATAATTAAGAAATATAGGTTAATAGATGTCATCTATAATAGTCAAGCTTTTAGTCATACTAGTTGAGTTTTCTAGATATATAGAGATATGTTTCAGTCAGATAGGTGTTCTTCAGATCTTTCAGAGACCTTCAGAATATGGCACTTAAAATGTTTTAAGAACTTAGGATTTTTCATGACATGAGACTCCTGGCTGCACCAATCTACTTCAAGAGGATGATGGGCATTGAAGAGACTCTTTATGGAGTTGGTTAGCCATTTGAGCAAAAACTGCTCTTACCTAGACTGCTTGATTCTATGCTGTAAGAATTCGACATGCAGGGCCCACAGAGAAATGACTGCTGAACTTGCCTAAAGGTGAGATGGTCCTTCGGGGTTCCTGCTACATGAAAGAGTCTGCCAGACATTCTGCACATTCTGCAGAGCACAGAAGAAAGCAACTGATGGACTTTGCCATTACAAGGTAGAACAGATCTTCAAATTTTCTGCTTCATGGAAAAGTCTGCTGGATACCATAGGCCTGTAGGCTGAAGATGGATGCTCCAATGTTACAGAAGAACTTTGGATGACTGTCCAGGTAGCAAGATGTCTCTGTAAATTCGAGAGTTTTGGAAGTTCCTTACAATGCACTTCCTGTTTACTTAGGTAATATTATATCCTTTTGGAGTCTTTGATGGAGTTGAATAATAGATAATTATAATTACAGTTTTCCTTAGTTATGATAAAAGGTAAAGTAGATATAAATATTGTAATTGTAATTCTTGCTTGACAACTGCTTTTCATATGCAATTTTACTATGTTAAAGTTAAAACCTTCCCTTTTATTTAAACAGAAAAGGGGAGGTGATGTGGGATTCCCCTCTGTATGCTGTGAATACTATTGGTTAATAAAGGACTGTCTTGCGCCTGCACTGGGCAGAATAGAGGTAGGTGGGGAAAACTAAACTGAATGCTGGGAGAAAGAAGGCAGAGTCAGTGAGACGCCATGGAGCTGCCAGAGGAGAAAGACCCAAGCCTCCAGCTGGAACGTTGCACGTAGGTCATGAGCCTTGTGGTAAAATATAAAATAATAGAAATGGTTAATTTAATATGTAAGAGCTTGACTGCCCAACATGCAACAGACATTCCATGATTTTTTTTTAATGAATGCAGGCATGAATTTTATTCTCCAAGCCAAACTATTTAAAAACCCAATTATTCACCAGCATGAAATTCTTGAGATGGTCATCAGTGTGGAGGGGAAATATCATAAATGTTTCCTTGGGAAGGGCTGCTAGCCCTGGAATGCTTGTGTGTCAGAGCCCCTGGGTATAGTTTCCATAGGTATTTAGGCCCCTGAACTGCAAACAAAAGGCCAAGATTTAAGATTTCAGGCACCAGACCAGCTCTGAAACTTTTGCAAGAAATTTCTTGTTCCCTCATGAATGTTTTAAGACAGTGATTCTCAACCTTCCTAATGAAATACCCTTGAATACAGTTCTTCATGTTGAAGTGACTCTCCCCCCTCTCATAAAATTAGTTCATTACCACTTCATAAGTATAATTTTGCTACTGTTGTGAATCATAATGTAAATACCTAATATGAAGGAATTTGCTTTGTGACTCCTGCCAAAAGTGATTGAGAGCCAAATATTGAGATCTTCTGTTTCAAGGTGATAGGTATATGGAGAAAAGACCTTTCCCCAAAAGATACTCATTAATTCATCCATGCATTTCCTGTATGTGTTATTATTATATACCAGGTTCCATGAAATGTGCTCTCAATGCATACTTTGGGAGCCAGTGTTTACTACATCCTAGTCTACTAAGGAGGGCCTCTTTTCAAAACATGCAAATGGCAGTTGATCAAGTGGCCTAAGGTCAACATTTCCTGCTGGCACAAAACACCAGGAGGGCACAGAGAAGAGGCACACTGATACATTTAATCAGAGAAAACAGAGGAATGGAGTACATGGTATGTGGGCTAAGGCTAGAACCTGTGGATTACCTGCTTGTGAACATTTGTGGGGGTTGTTAGGAATCATCATTCTTGAGACAAGACTACAGAGAGGTGCAATTTCAGAGTGAGTTCCCTGGACTCCAAGGAAAAGAGAGCTCAGCCAAGCTGAGCTGGAAAGAATCCCCATACCTTTTCACGCAATATCCAATAATTCTCTGCATGGCTACTGAGGAACGTGGAGGGAAGGCTTCCAAAAAGTTATGGTTTAAGAACATGTTGAATGCCCTGAGCCATGCTGGCCTTCTGTTCTGCTTCTACCCCTCTGCTTCCTTAGTGATAATGGATATCACTGTCCAAGAACACAACTTAACCTGCTTGATTTTTTTAAAGCTTCCTTAAGATTCCAAGTTATGAAAAGCTTTGTAATTTACAACCCTGCCTTGTGGCACTGCCAGGCCTTTCTTTAGAAGGCTGCTTTATATTCCTTCTTGAGTTTAGCATGCCATGTTTTCCTTTGCATACTAAAAGACAAAAATCAAGGTGATGGACACGTTGCCTTAGTACCAGAGTCAGCTGCCAAGTTTGTCTGACTTTATCTCCTCCTACAAACACTTCATTGCCAGTATGGTCCTCACCAAGAGAGTTGAAACAGTGTGTATGTTTCCCTCATGATCTCCTCTCTTAGTGAATTACCTGGGCAGTACCAGGAACAAAAAGACAGAAAGTGAATATCACACAAAAGTGTGTCTAAAGCACTGTTGATTTTTATAAGATCTTAATGCTACGCTGAATGGAGAGAACAAACTGCAGTTTATATTTAACTGCAGCAGGAGACTTTATGCTTAATAGGTATTTTAATATAGTTCGACCTAGTACTGTCAAGAGAAAAACTACATTCAGTTCCTGGCTTCTGTGCTGGACATGATTTCTGCAGATAAATAATTTGCAGTGCAGTTTCTATTACTAAGATGGTGCTTTACACATCTGTTTTATGTTTCATTAATGGTACAACAAATGAAACCATCAACCATTCTGTTTCTCTACATTAATTCAACACATAAGAAAGCTCTGATGACTCTAGACAGTAAGGCTGATTACTGTGTCAAAGAAGGCTACCGGTTTGGTTATACAGCTGCAAAGGCTGCCAAAGCACAAATCACTAGGCTGGCAAATGGCGACCCAATTTACTATTTAAATCAAGACCAGGCACCATGGTCTAATCCACAACAGAGCACTTTAGAACACATTAAGTACTAATTTAACTTCATCTCCGGTACCAAACTGATGGGGAGTAAGTCACTTACAATGAGAAGGACCGTTGGGAAAAAGCCTCTGATCATGAGGCTTCTTTAAAAGGAAGTAATCTTGATTGGACCAAAGGGACCACATTGCTTTTTGTGGTGATGAACATGGGATATTCTTGGTTTACATCTCCTGTTTTAGACTGGTGTTACAAAAGTCTTCTGTGGATGGGGAGCTTGGGTGGTTTGGAAAGGAAGCATAGAGCCGAGTCAAGCCCTTAGTTGTGATTTAACAGAAATTTGAGTCTTCCCATGTGGCCAAGATGCCTCTGAGGTACTCTACAGATTATCTACATTATGTCCAGGTTACAACAACAACAACAACACATTTGCTTTGGAGAAGTCACAACTCTTCCTATGGTTCCCTTCTACTAACGTGTCCATTTGTGGAGGAACTGGCTAGGACTGTGGCATGGGTGTGACCTTGACGGGATATAAGGGGCAACGTTCTGCAGAGGACATCTCAAGCCTGTCCAATATGTTGATCATTTTCTTTCCATTTCCTGGAATACTGCCTCTCCCAATGTGTACTTCTAGAGCATCCAGAATGTCCTTTACTATTCTCTTTCACACCCAGGAATAATGTTTTAGAGTATTTTTAAATGGTCTTTTTGTGTATGGGGCATAGAAATAAGTCAGAGCTGATGTTTTAATCTTCTTTCCCTGTGCATTGTGACAGCTACCTGGTCCTACTGTAGAACTTGTTAATGAGGAATGTTGAGGGGCACACCCCCATGGCATAACACTGATAGCAGCTCTCAGAAGACTCTAACTCAGATCGAGCTTTTAAGAGTTGACATCTCAGAGCTATGTGTTGTAACATCAAGGCATGCAGAATAGAGAAATGAAATCTGTGCCCAAGTCTTCCAAAACTGTTTATTTGTTCCTTACCAAAAAAAAAAAAAACACTTTTTATCATAAGCTGTGATATGTTGATGTTACCATTAGGTATCACGGGGAAGACCCTGATGTTGATGCTTATTCTAAGGATACTTTAGCATAATAATATAGCATAGTAAGGAAAGTGAGTAGATACAGAAATGACCAATGAGGGAACAGGGAGATGGTTTAGGAAGTAAGGATGCTTGCTGTGCAGGAATGAGGACCTGAATTCAGATTCCCAGTAACTCCAGGGTTGGGGACTGCTGGAGAGACCTGTTAAGGACATCCCTAAAGGAGAGTAGTGGGATTCCTGCTGTGAACATCAAATGTCCAGAGGAGAGGATGGCCTTGAACTAGGCCTTAACGACCAGTAGGCCCAGCAATCTTAATGCAAGAAATGTGTGTGTAGCCCCACTAATTGGAAGGCTCAAAACATATTTCAACAACTTGGCTTCCTTACTATGAAGGGTATAAAAGGAAGAAGAAGGGAACAAAACTGAGTGGTGTGCCCATAGGACCTGAGATACCAACTATGGATTTGAACTTAATTCTATCAGCTGTAGCAAGCCAGTGGGCCACCTTGAAAAGGGACAATATTTGCTACAGGAATCCTAAGGAAAATGATTTTGTGTTCATGTCTCGCACTTGCACTGAGAAATGTCTCACTCCTTAATTCTCCTTGCCACTGTGCATTGCCAATATTCCTTTGAAACTTGCAAGGCCCAGTTCTGCTTTGAATGCAGTAGGCTATTGACTGATTACTCCTTTTTTCTTTCCGGGAAATGTCTTTTGTGTGAAGCTGATAAGTCTGCAGGTGCCAGGGCTAAGCCATATTGGAGGAGGTAGAGCATGTAAGAAAATTAGAGTTTAATAATAAAGTCGAAGGGTATGGGGGAACTAGCACAATGAAATATTCATCCCATTCATAAGGTTCATAGAAATACAATAAATGTCCCCCAGGGACAGCCTGCGGTGCTGGGCAGCGTTAATGGTACCTTCTGCTCTCTGGACACACTTATCAGGCTTAAAATAGAACACCCCGAACATGACTATGATCCCTTGAGGGCAAGGCAAAAGGAAAAGGATGTGAGGTGGGGATTCCGGGCACCTGACAAGAAAGAACACTCCAGCTGTCACAAAGAAGAAAGCCCTGGCCTGGATCTATAAGGAAGATGAGAAGGGTAGGTCTTCTAAGATTAGCTAAGATCAAAGACCATATCTTCCTCCTTCGACGTCATTTACCATGTGGGAATCACCTCCACCAGAATCTATATCCTCTTGTCTCTGTTAAGGTTATTTAAGCCCCCTTTCCCTCCCTCACAGTTTCTATTTCATTCTATCCTTTCTTTTTGATTGATCTCCATGCTTGCAAATTGAGTGTCCCCAGACGTAATGGTCTATAGATCTGACAGATGCCTCTTTGCTACTAGTCATAAGATGCAGTGTTAGCATGGAACTCTCTCTCTCCTAGGAAGCCTTCCAGGTAGGGTAAAAGGACTGTCTCTTGCCCTCCTAGCATGTGATGCTCTGCTCAGTGTGGTCCACAAAGGAAGTCTTCTAAGGTAACTGCTCTTGAAAATGATTGAGCAGACCTTTCAAAGGTTGAAAATATTCTGGTCAAGGGCTGGCAATGGTTGCTGTGCCTCCAGGCTCCATACACACACTGGGCAGAGCTTGAAGGTGGAAGCCACTGCCTTCGATACCTCTCTTGCCCACTGGATCTGAAATTGTGTTACCTATGTTCAAACCACACAACTTTTCCTTCAACTACTTTAATATCCTTTGTTCCTAAGGAGTAGGAGACTATTCTGCTCCCTCCCTGTGCTTTAGAGCTGTACTACCTCCCTGAAGCTGAATTTTAAACACCTTAAGCATAGAAAGTATTTCTTTAATGCATGCCCTCTTCCCCTGAGTGCTAGTCACTTCGTACTGTTATAATAGAAGACTAGCCTGAATAGTTCGTGATAGAGATAAAGCCATTGACTCACATTTCAGAGGTTGGGAAGTCTACCATGAAGGGACCACCGTATTGCTGAATCATCCTTTATTAGTTAATTTTCTCATTGCTGTAGCAAAAGCACGTGGGTTGGGGGCAGTTTTGTGGGAGAAGAGACTTATTTAGCTCACAGTTCCATGGCAGGGGAGACTCAGCAGCTGGTCCTCTGCTTATGATGGGAGCTTGTGGCTGGTCATACCATCGCAGCACCCAGGAAGCAGAGACTGGGAATATGCTCCAGGCTATAACTCCTGAGCTTGCTCCCTAGTGACCAGCTTCCACAAGTATGACTTGTCTCTTAAAGTGCCCAGAACCTTTGAGCACCACAAGTTGGTGATACATGAATGGGGGGGGGGCATTTTCAAGCCACAATATTCTAACTTTCACCAAAGTCTCTTGCACTTAAGAAGGTCACTGAGGACCACTGAGACTGCTCTACACACTGTCTGCTCTAAACTGCATGGAGAGCTCATCAGGCCCTCCTGCTACATGTAAAGCTGATCCCCCTTGAACCTTGACCCAAGGTAGGTTTTATGTAGTCTTTTACAGCCTAAAATCAGTTTTTTACCATTGATGCTTTTCTAGTGTCAACTATTGAAACCTATTTGTCCAAATACTATCCAGCGCAAGGCCCCAATTTATCTCTAAATTGTTCCTTACTGTCGTTAAATGACAGTTTACCATTTATGGCCAAGAACTGGGTTTCTATGTGTTTGTATAGCAATTTGTAGAATAGCCCTTTAAGATGACTGCAACAGGTAGCTGTCAGGATAATATTTGTCTCCTGCAGAAGGGAAAATTGGAACAAATTGAACATTAGTGCCACAAAGACATGGGCTTGGACCCCAGCTTAGTCATTCACTATCTATGAGGACTTAACTCCTCTGGGCCTTCATCATGAATTGTCACCAATAAATATAGTCATGAGGTTTAAATGAGACAATGCGTGTGAGGTTCATAGTTAGAGACACCCAGTGAATGGTGGCTACCTATGTTTATATTATTATTCAAATAAATTGTGTTACCCGAGGCTACCAAAAAAAAAAAATAAAACAAAGCAAAACAAAAGAAAAACATTTCTAAACATGGGGTAAGCCAGGAATGGTTTATGTGTGGGACCATGTTTTACTTCACACTCACAACAGACACCATGAATCCACAGGTGTGCATTCCTTCTGAGTGCTGTGCTTGGCTTCACCATAAATAGATACTGGGGCTATGTATTTAGTAAGCAAAGAAATGGAGGTAGAGTTTGTTTTGAAATGTCAAACGAGAAAAAAATTAATATGTGTGCCCTGTGCAATAGAGGAAACATTAAGAAATTTATACTAAAACATATATATATATATATAAAACACTAAATGTCATCCACCATTTATCTAAAATGTAAATCTGTGTTCTATTTGTCAAAGTTTGTGGTTTGTTCTCAAGTTGAAAGCATTTTTCTACCCCGACTTCTTTTTTGTTTGTTGTTTGTTTGTTTTTCAAGACAAGGTTTCTCTGTGTAACACTCCTGGCTGTCCTGGAACTCACTCTGTACACCAGGGTATCCTCAAACTCACTGAGACCTGCCTGCCTCTGCTTCCCAAGTGCTGGGATTGAAGGTATGTGCCACCACCACCTGACCACCCCTGACTTCTGTATAAATCAGGACTTTGGACTACCTAGTTACTAATCTCAGTTCTAATAACAATATGTTTATATGTTAGCTTAAAGACCTAGGAATTGCATTGGGTACCAAAGGAATCAAGGGCTCCAGTGATGGGTGAGGTCTCCGGCTCTCACGCCTGCTTTCCTATTGGATGCTTTCTAGAGCTCAGGTCTCTGCTGACAGGGAAGAAGACTCTACCAATGGCAAATGCAATTATGCTCAACTTGATAAACAGAGAGTTAATTTTTCTCAGCAGCTATACATCAATCCAGGACAATTCTGTTGAGCTTCACTTGAATCTTGTGCCTGCCTCAAACCTTATAATTTGCTTTCTAGATGGGTTTAGATTGGATTTGGGACCTACACTTATAGTGGGTGCTGAATTAAGATATTTTGATGCATAGTCTATTGGGATCATTTAGCATCCTCAAGGTATCATCTCTGAGAGAGAGAGAGAGAGAGAGAGAGAGAGAGAGAGAGAGAGAGAGAGAAGGGGGAGCAGGGCTGCTCTTCCATTCTGTATTGTGTAGCTCCCAGAAAGACTTGAATACACTGAAGGTCAAAGTCTGCCAGCGAAAGACAGATATGTCATACACCCTAGCAAACCCAAGGTACCAGAGCACCTGTGAAAGCAAAGCTAGTGGCCTGTCACAACCAAATATCTTGCTGCAAGAAAGATGCAAGGAGAAAGCTCTGCAAGTGATTGACAGAGACAGCAAGGATTGCTGGTAAATGCTCCTTAGGGAAGCATTTTTGACTCAGTATTGGTTTTCAAACAATTTGGAAGCATGGAAAAATCCCGTGTTTTCTTCTGCTTTTGAAGCAGCTGTCTGTCAGAGCCTAGAGAGCTGACTGCAAAGGTACTTAAGGAGTCTGTTCCCTTGGTATATTTGCAGCCAGGTAGTTCAGAGAGAAGCAAGCAATGAGATCCCTGGAGTTTGGATTCTAGTTCCAGCTTGCTTCTGAAGGTGGACACAGTGACCCCTACGAGAATGAAGACTGCATTGGGGTGTTCGGACAACAAATTGCCCAAACAAAGGAAATCTCCACAGCAGGAAACTGTGGGCAAGGCAGAAAATAAAACCCAAATATGCTACCTAATTCAGAAAAAAAGCTCACTTGATATGCCTCTCCCTTGCTATGTAGAATCCCAGAATTCCACAGGACACATTCTAATTACAGTTTCTCAATGTCTGTAGCAAAATAACGTAGGCGTGGCTGTTGTTCTCACACATAAATTTGAGACAAGGTCTCTCATTGACCTGAAATCTGACAAATAGCCTAGGCCGAAGCCTAGTAAGCACAGGGTTTGCCTAACTCCACTACTGCCACACTGGGGTTATAGGAACTTAACACCAAAATGATTTTTGCTCATTTGTTTAACATAAATTCTGTTAGGCTGAACTCAGATTCTGTGCTTGAATGGTAACCAGCTTACCAACCAAGTCATCCTCCTAGCCCCTGGTGTTCTAAAAGAGATATATCCAAAATGTTACATGGAGAAGAGATGGGGAGCTTAAGGCTGGAATATGTTCCAAAGGGCTTAAGGATGCATTTACCAAGTCCAAGCATGGCTTTGGAGGACGGACATGAGTGAGACAGACAGGAGAAAGAAGCTGCTCAACAAGACATGGAGAAGAGAGCACGTGTGGGTTCCATCTCCCAGCATCCTTTCAGGCTCAAACCTACAACCTCCTTAGCTAATACTCAGAATTCTCTAGTTCTGCTTTGAAAAGGATAAAGAGATGCAAGTAATTTTACGCTTTGATTTTTATTAAATTAGGAACTGGAACAAACACCATCACTTCTTTAAAGAACAAAACCTAGTCATGTTATTAGAATTCCAAGGGGAGACACTCGGGAGTACTTACCAGCAAGGGATATTTGAGCCCAGTGAAAAGGGTGAGTAGAAAATAATAAAAAGCTTGGTGGAAAGTGACAAGTGTCAGGGTGGGGGTTCTTTAAAAAAGACAAGGGACCACGTGTGATGGCCTATACCTGTAACCCCCTAATTCAGAAGACAGAGGCAAGAGAATTGATGAAAGTTCAAGATCAGCTTGGTCTACACAGCAAGTTATAAGTCAGACCCTGTCTCCAGTAAAACCCACATACAAACTAAAACAAAAGACTTAGGTTGCAAAGTGCCATATGCAAGGCATATTAACTTGATATGATAAAGGAGAACAAAGACCTATGGTCCAGTACAGGCTGCACAGTAAATGATCCTAAACAATGTTAAGCTTCTTTCACAGAATCAATAGCCTGAGTTGTGGACACAGATCCTAAAGTGGATTGCCGTGAACAGGACTTGCTGATGTTTACACCTGAGTATCTTGCTGCTCCCTTTGAGCGTGACTTGCTTCTGAAATCACAAGGGAATGATGGTATGTCTCCTCTGAAATTTGCTATCAAAGGACTGTGTCTTTTGTGTGGCTGACTTTCTCCTGCCTGAACTTGCTCCACTCATAGGGAGGAGAGCTGCCATGTTGGAGCTGTACCACATGATCAGGAACTGGAGGAGACCTCCGGCTACTAGGCAGGTGGAAAAAGCTCTTAATCCAGTAGGTCACCAAGAATAGAAATTACCAACTGCCATTCCAGTGACTTCAAGGCTGATCCACCCTCAGTCAAGCCTTCAGGTGAGACTGTAGCCCAGTCCACACCCTGATTATAGTTCATCAGCAATTTGGAGGCAGAGACTGATAATAGAATTCTATTCAGATTCCTGACCCTCAGTGATATAATAAGAGGGCTTTATCCACCAAGACTTTATATGAGTTATACAACAGACTACATTATAGCAGGCTTTCTTGTTAGACTATCTTTGGACTGCCAGTCCACAAACAATAACCTTAAGACTTATTATTAATTATGAAAGCTTGACCTTAGCTTAGCTGTTTCCCCAGCTAGCCCTTATAACTTAATTAACCTATGTTTTCAAAATCTACATTCTGCCACATGGCTTGGTCCCTCTTCTTAATGCATCACATCCGACTTGTTCCGAGTCTGCTGGCGAAATCACACCTAAATTCTTCCTCCCAGTTTCTCTCTCTCTCTCTCTCTGCCCGAAAGGCCTGGCTATTCTCTCCTGCCTAGCTATAGGTCATTTAGCTCTTTATTAAACCAATCAGAAGGCACCTTAGGCAGAGATACATCTCTACCGGGTAAACAAATATTCCACAATGTTATATAATTAATAGAAATTCAGTGTGTTTCTTTAGCCTGTTCTCCCTGTCAGACACACATCAATTATCTCATCCAAGATTCAGGAAAAGTGGAATGAGGTAGACTCATGATCTCATTTACAGGTGAGAATCCTCGGGCATGGCCAGGTTAAGGAACTTTTCTAAACTTCCCTAGGTGGCTCAGGTGGCTCTAGTGTCAGCCTTTCTTACTCCAGACAGCGAGCTGTGCTGTGAATCAGTAACATTGTTCTGAACACAATAGAGTGCTATGGCAACCAGGGGTCACTGAGGAAGCAGGGAGGTGAGGGAGATACCGGCTTCTAGAAAATCTCTCATTAAGTCTGCAGCAAATTGGAGAGTAGCTAGGAGATAATAATTTTATTTCATCTTTAAACACAAAACAGTGCGATGGAATTAGCAACCTTATTAAAACATTTGCTCACATATCACTAGTTGATAAAACTACAAGTTAATAAACCTCTCTACACCTACAAATGACACAACCAACTATTTGTCTGAAGGCAAACCATCTATCTGCAGGGACTCACTGTTTCATTTCAGGAGGCATGGGAGCCTTTAAAAAGCCAGTCATAGACTTTGGGTAGGGATAGATCTCCAAGCCACTCCCAGTCCCTGGAGCCAGAAGGACACTGTCAGGTTCCCCTCAGGCCATTCATGAGAATAGTTCCACCTATTTATCTGCCTGGCCCCAATCAAAATGCCCACCCTAGCTAAAAATATCTTTTCAATCACCTGGGAAGAATAGAAGACTTGAGTAGAGTAGGACATTGCAGACGGCAGAAGCAAAGGGAGATTCTCCAATATCTGTTCTTGCTGCTGCAATGCAAAGCTGCTGTCCGGGAAGACCACAGTCTCTCTCTCTCTCTCTCTCTCTCTCTCTCTCTCTCTCTCTGTGTGTGTGTGTGTGTGTGTGTGTGTGTGTGTGTGTGTGTGTGTGTCACGGGGTAGGTAAAGAGTAAAGAGCAGTGGAGAGAAGAGAGGGTATGTGCAGATGGTCCCCATGGTCCCTACATCTGCTTTCTCAATGAGGGAATTAATCACCATTTATCAGCTCTATAGCTTAAATCTATTCATTTTCTTTCTGTCATATATCACCCTCCATCCTTCAGCTTGGGACTTAAGACCCTTACCTTCCCACTCCTGCTCCATGTTAGTTAGTTTCGATTGTCAACTTGACATAACCTAGTATCACCTGAGAAGAGGGAGACTCGACTGAGGAACTGTGCAGAGAAAACTGGCCTGTGGCATGTCTATGAGAAATCGTCTTGATTGTCGATTGATGTGAGAGGGCCCGGTCCATTGTAGGTAGAGCCACTTCTGGGTAGAGTAGTCCTGGGCTGTATAAAAAAAGCAGGCTGAATAAGCCATGAGGAGCAACCCAGCAAGCAGCATTCCTCCATGGGCTCTGCTTCAGTTCCTGCCCTCTACGCCCTGTCTTGAATTCCTGCCCTGACTTTTCTCAGTGATGGATTGCTACCTCCAACTGTAAGCTGAAATAAGCCTTTTGTTCACTTGTTGCTTTTGGCCATTGATTTTTGTCACAGCAAAAATCAAACACAGCAGAAAGCAAACTAGAACATCTCCGCGTCTTCTTCTCTCCAACTGATAGAGTCTCACTATAGCTTAAGCTGGCCTCAAATTTCCTGTGTAATTAAGGTTGATCTTGAGCTCCTGATCTCCTTGCCTCCATCTCTTGACTACTGGAAATGTGGGCATATGCTGCCTTGCCTGGGTGTCCATGAGTATTGCTAAGTAAATGGCTATTAGACAATTTCTCAGTGATACCTTAGAAACAGCTATGCATTTTAAAAGGTGGTGGTGGGGAGGTAATAGGGATTTTTGACAGACTAGGATAATGAGAGAGAAGGAGGCATCTGTTAAAACAGAACTAGTCAAAGTATGGTACAAGATGTATGGGAATGTCAATTTCTTTTAGTTAAAATTATATCCACTACTTAAGAACACATTTGTCATCCTACAGAGTCATCTAAATGTGTAAATATAAAGTAATACTTTAAGAACACAGAAGAAGACATAAATTTCTTGAATTACAAAGTTGCCAGAAATTTAACGTTTGTTGAAATAGCCAAAGCTACCTTTCTGCCAGCAAAATCTTTCATTGTCCATTCCTAACATCAGCACCAGAGACAGGATGTGCAGGGTAGAGCACCCACCCCTTCACGCTCCATGCTGTGCATCCTCTTCTCACTCAAAGATAACACCCTGGGGGCATTAGCACACCGCGTTGGAACCAGCTCACACAGAGCTGAGACTGCACACCCGGTACATGTCAGGTACCGTACAGTAAGACCATTAAATACTTTTCTCCACTTAATATGCACAGTAATGCCAAGGTTTCTGCATGCCATGGAGGAAACGGAGACTTAAGGGACTTGTGTGATTTATCCAGCTCAGAAGTAATAGAGCAGAGCATGAACTCAGAGCGTATTTCTTTGGACCTGAGGTGCACCTTCACTCTGAGAACCTGTCATGTTCATGGCAAGTTTTATGTTCTTTCTTATAAGAACTGGTAGACCTATGCACATGAGTCTGCCCTCCCAAGGAGGAGTCATTCCCTAAAGTTTACCACTGTACTACCCACTGGTCAAAGCATGATACATTTGTGTTCTGTTAAATTTCAAAGTATCTTATTTGTGTTAATTATTTACAGATAGCACCAAAGCTACTTGATAACTCCTCAAGGGATTGTATTACTTTATATTTACCTAAAATGTATGTATACACATGCACACATGCACTCATGCGTGCACGCACACACACACACACACACACGAACAATACCATAACAAAAGCCAGCAGCAGACACGAGAAGCTTCCTTTTAAATGGTTGGTGAGAATAGTCCAAGTGACTCCCAACTAGTATAGACTGCCAAGGTTGCCTCTCATGGAGAGAAGTGGCCCTTCATGCAGAAGACACCACAAACTTAGGACACAAGACTTAGATGATTTGAGCTACATCTGACATGAAACGCTCTTTCTTGAAGTCCAACCTCTATGGGATCAGAAAATACTACTGAAGCTGCCAATGGAGGGAAGCAATTAAATAGCCCCACCCAGCAGCAGTGTCCATGCATCATGACAATGACCTGCATGACATTAAGTGGTACCCACATGTTGGTGGTAACCTATAACTGTCTAACTTGACTTAAGGCCCACTCAATAGGAGGGAAATCATGCCTGGTACTGAAAACCTAGCCAGTTTCCCAGGGTTACTAAGGTCATGGACATCAACAAAGAATCTACAACTACCACTTGGCTAGATCAACCTAATTCTTTATTACATTCTGAATCATACTCTTAAATCCACAGATAGATGTGGCTACCACCCCTCATTAAAGAAGCCGTTCTTTACAGCAAATGGAGACCATCAAAGAAAGCCACACATGGACACACTGTAGAGATCAACAGATTGCAGTGAGCTGTGCCTTAATGTGATATAGCCTAAAGCTATATCACAGCTTCTACATCTTTGGCTCAGGAAACATGGAAGAGGGGTCAAAAAGAGTGCGAGCCAGAATACTAGGACCTCTGTTGTGAAGCAGTCTCTTTTAGAAATGGCTGCACAAATAAGAGCAATATCAGTGGGCATGCAGAAGAGGGAATTTTGTTCTTTATCCCCATCCCTGGATAAAGAACTACAGGTATCTAAAGACTGCTAGGAGAAAGAGAACTAACCTCTCAGGGAAAGCCTCCTCATAGGTTGTCTAATGCAGGCTGGTCGGCCCTGAAACCAAATACACACAAGCAACAAAAGTGTATATTTTTATATATTTATATTTTTGCACACATGTGTATGTGTGTGCAGCAATCATAGTCAAAGAAAAATAGATTATCAACTTGAGACTGAGAGGGTATGGAAGGGGTGGGAGGGAGGGCATTTAGGAGGGGCTGGAGGGAGGAAAGGGAAGGGGAAAAGTAATGCAATACTACTTCAATTAAGAACATATAAAAGAAATAAATAACAAATTTGCATTTTTTTTAAAAAAAATTATAATCTGTCACCATGTCAACCCTCCCTTGCATGGCATCAAATTAAGCAGCCAGGTGGCAGCATATTGGGTGTTGGCAATATGTAAGCTGAATCCTACCCTCCCCACCCCCAGAAAGAGGTAGCATATATCGATAATTCAATCCAGGGGACAAGAGAGGGGGACTAAGGAAAGGTGACTGCAGAAAAGTGGATGCAGGGTGAATGCTGGCACAAGTCACCTGTGAGCAACTGGGCCTTGATGTCAGCAGGTCTCTGGAGAGCCAGGTAGTGTGCACATCAGAATGGCTGCATGAAAGCCAGAGATGAACATTTATCTACCCAAAGGTTCAGTTCTCCCTGGGGTCCACTTTATTCTTGGACTGCTCACACCTAGGGGCATAATAGGTCTTGGGGAAGCCCTTGGGCAGAAGGAAAGAAGTACGGAAGGAACCTGTGGCGAGTGGATTACTACAATATTGGAAAGAGAAGGAGATGATGTAAAAGACTAAGGCAGGAAGGAAGCACCCAGCATGGGAAAACCTGGACCCTGGTATTCTGAGGGCGAAGGGAAGGGAGAAGAGCTGGTTAAAATGGCGATCACTTAGGTCTAGCTCATAGACTTCTGAAGTGTGTTTTTCCTCCCTGTTAAATCAACAGGTTAGAGATCATTCAGATTGAAAGCCCTCCTTTCAAAATGCAGTAACAGAGGACCTAACTTCATTCTACTGGTGTTCTAAACCTCTTGCGAAAGTGTTAATGGTCTGTGTTCTTAAAATAAAAAGCTGTGCTAGGAGTCTTGTTGGACAGAAGAGGAGCGAGAGGGACAAAGAAACCGAACATTAACTATCTTATGTAGCAAGTGGGAAGCAGGGTGCTGGACCACAAACACCTAAAGCATGTGTCATGTGTCAGGGTAACTGGAAGCTTCACCACTCATGGTTACTACCAGGTTACTAGGCTCTTCTTGGCCTCTTGAGAGGACTAGAAAGATAGCCTCTTCGAAGTAGTGAATGACATCTTTTTGAAAGCACCAGGAATATATTAGCATTTCCAGGGCTGTTTAGTGAAGACTCTTGTCTCTTTGGGCGGCATTGGGCTGCGCAGATACTTTGGAGCTTATGGAAATCATTACCTCATGCTTCAGCAACTTGGGAGTTCAGAGGAGTGTTCGATCAGTGAAGGGTGGGGCTGGGCCGGCAACAGGATCCTCAGCTGATGCTTATCTGAAAGGATTCTGCGGGAACAGAATCCAGCACTGGATTTTGCTGGGCCCGTTCGTAGGGCAACACCTGACTCCCAGCTAGTGATGACAATGAAATCAAGTTTTAATAGAGCATATACCTGTATTAGAAACAACACAAATCAATTACACACCAAATCCCATAGTTATGCATCTTTTATAAATAAGGAAACTGTGTCATCAGAGAACCTGTCCCAAGTCGCACAATGAGTAAATGATGAACCAAGAATGCTTGTGATGCTTGTGTATAAGAGTGTATGGGTGTTTGGATGTATTTTGTTAGTGGAGATGTGTGCCTTATTTAGGGTTTCCATTTCTGTATAAAATACCGACCAAAAACAACTCAGGGAGGTCATTTTATCAGTCAGGGCAAGAAATCTGGACAGTAACTTAAGGCAGGAACTGGAGTGGCAGTCAAAAAGGAACACTGGTTACTGGTTTACTCCCTGTGGCTTGCTCAGCCTGGACCACCAGCCTAGGGGTGGCACTACCCTCGCTGTATTGGGCCTTCTCACATCAATCATCCATGAGGAGAAATGCATCATCGGCTTTCCCAGAGGCCAATCAGGCAGAGACATTTTCTCAGCTGTAGTTCCCTCTTCCTGAATGACTCTAGCTTGGTTCAAGTTGACATAAAGGCTGCACTATGTCCTTATATAGCCATGTGTTTGCGTGGGGCTTGTGGGTAGGGTGTCTTTGGATGGGTGTTATTGTGTCTGAGTGACTTTCTGTAGGGGTATGTTTGTGTGTCTATACTTGCATGTGAATATATATGTAGTATGGGTATTTGTAGGAGGATGTCGGTGTGGGTGTGTGTTTGTGCTGGATTATGTGGGTATGCTTATGTGGAGGTATGTTTGTATTTGTCTGTGAATGTGTTTGTGGTGTGGGTATATATGTATATGAGTATCTGTGTGGTAATATGTTTGTACTGGGTTGTACGTCTGTTGTGTAGGGTGTTTGTGTTTGGGTGGCTGTGGGAGTATTGTGTATTTAGATGTATTATAGTGTTTGTGTTGGAGTTTGCTTGTATGGGTGTGCATTTGGGGTTGTGTTTTTGGGTGGGGTTGTTTCTGAGTGGGTGATTGAGTGTAGACATGTCTGTGTGTAAGCTATGTTCAGACATTTCCCTCCTAGGAAGTGGATTCCCAGGGCCAGCCTACCAATGTCAGTGTTGTGTCTGGTTTCCCTCTGCTCCCTCCTGGCCACACTTTCTTCCACAGAACAAGGTTATTTATGAGTACAACAGAACTCCACTGATCTTCACTTGACATTCAGTAGTGGCCGCCCATCATACTTTCTGGAGGGCCGGGGAGGTGGGGGCGGGGGGCTTCTCCTACAGGCCCTGATCAGCATGCTCCTACCTGTGTCTCCATCTTTGTCTCATGTCTCTTACTCTTCAGCATTAAATGTTGGAGGCGCAATCACCTTGCCATCTTTCAGGGACGTCCTTAGTCCTCCCAAGAATCTCCAAGGCCTGCGTCTCCCCCAGCTATGCACCACCTTCACCCTGGCGAGCTCCATCCTGACCTTTGTGTGGCTCTGTTTTCATCCTGAGGGAGCTCAGGTGCAAGTCATTGACACTCCTCAGTGTATAGCACTTCAATGACAGGACTCTTCAGACCTGCTTTCCTTTTCCCAACCCTCACTCTCATCCCAGTGTCCTCACAGACAACACCAACACTACAAGTATCCTCATTAAAGGCCGTTGTGGTATTTTCTAAAGTTTTTAGAGTTCATTGAGCCTTGTTCTATTTTGTAGATAAAGAAAATGTGGTATATTTACACAATGGAGTACTACTCAGTGGTTTAAAAAAATAATGACATCATGAAATTTGCAGGCAAATAGATGGATCTAGAAAAAATCATATTGAGTGAGGTAACCCAGACCCAGAAATACAAATATAATATGTACTCACTCCTAAGTGTATATTAGACATAAATCAAAGAAAAACCAGCCTACAGTTCACAACACCAGAGAACCTAGACAACAAAGAGAACCCTAAGAGAGACATACAGGGATCTACATAGGAAGGAGAAAAAGACAAGTTCTCTTGAGTAAATTGGGAGTATGGGGGTCATAGGAGAGGGTAGAAGGGGAGACGGGAGGAAGGGAGGGGAATAGAAAAAAATGTATGACTCAATAAAAACAATAAAAAAGAATTTTACTAAAATAACTTTGTACTTTGCAACTTAAGCAAACAATCTTAAAGGGCTGAGACTGAATTATACACATACCGTATACGCCTTTCTCACAAATAAATGTTTACAAAAAGAGTCTTTCTTTAGATTGCAGTATAACTCTGTCTCCCTTTAATCTTTATTTCTGTTTCTTGTTTCCTTCATAAAATTATATCTATTCTATTTGTCTTCTTATTTATATTTTGCTGGTGTCTCCCTTGGAAACATCAGCTCCAAGCAAGAGTACACACATACATACATGCATGCATGTCAGCGCCTTGAGACCAAGGTCATTACTTCTCCAGCTCTCTGTCCTATCTCAGAATCTGCACAAGTACCTGGTGGGTGGTTATGTGTCTAATAAGCATTTGAAGAATGAATGAATAGGTAGATGAGTATGGTTTGGTGGGTACATCGTGGCTAGAATGTGCATTAGGAATTCCACGATGGGAGTATCATAGTACTCCATCATTATATTAAGAGTTCATTAGAATCATAAAAGACTGGATCTCCAGGTTCAACGAGACACCTTGTTTCAAAAAAAATAAGGTCGAGAGAAGTTAAGAAGCCTTCCCCCAACCACTGTGTCAACCTCTGGCCTTCACACATATGCACACATGCCTGTAGGGGCACCTACATATACACAGACTCAAGCACATGCTTACCTACACACACATCTTTGAGGAGCTGTCCTCTCTGGTCTCTGCTCTCCAGTGAGCTTGTCTCTCCCTCTCCACCGCTGAGATCATAGGTATGCAGTCCCCGTCCTGGCTTTTTCCTTGGGTGCTGGTGATCTTAACTCAGACCCTTATGCTTGTACAGAGGGAGCTTTGCCAACTCAGTCATCTTCTCAGCTTCCACAAAAGCCTTTTTAAGTCAGTCATAATGAAATCTAGAAAAGCCAAGAACCTCCCGAAATCTGTATCCTGGATTTCAGAGTTGATGCAGTTAAGAAGTATATAAAGTGCCAAAAGAAAATCCTAATAAGGGGCCCGTGCCAGACTTGTCAGTTAGAATAAGAAAGCTCCTTTGAGGGCCCTATTACTATGAAGCTGTATCTCCTATTTCCTCTAACAAACACAAGGGTGGATCCCCACCCCACTGCCCTTGGGCTCTTTAATCCACCTGTTGTGGGATCAGCTTCTCTTGATTGATTCCTGGGATCTGACAAGCGTTTAGCAGTCGTCAAAGAAAAGCCTATAATTGGGACGGTCATGTCGTCATTCTAAAAGGTCACTTCTGTTGCCTGAATCATCACAGCTTGCAGGGCTTTTCCTAATGCCTCTTTCAAATGGCACAACACCACTCAGGGTCATATGTCTACCTGTCTTGTCCCACCCTGGGAAGAAGTGGCCCCTTCTCCAGCTTCCAATCCTTTGTCTTACTAGTGAGTTCCAAGTGTCCTCTGCTCCACAGTGTTGTCCTGGCCCTGTTGTTGCAGCTGCTCTGTGTGATGCCCCTCCACCCCCCCCCCCAGCGCTGGGGTGGGTTCTGTGTCTTCACCCCCTCCAGATGATTTCTTTAGCAGAAGAATAACTAAACCAACAAGAAACAAACAGACTTCCCCTGGCTTCTGGGACAGCTGCCTCGCTTTGACTGAATTACATTTAAATACCTTTGGTTTTAGGAGGATCAACTGGGGAATGTTTTCTGAATAAGATCAGAATCAACTGCCTTGAATTCCCACTCTCAAGCGATGTTTGCTTGAAGATTTACTGGGCAGCTCTTCTGTCAGCCTTTAAACTCTGGCCTAGATTCAGGTCTCCTTTCCCTTAGACTTTGCGAGCCCACGGCCCCTCAGTAGATCTAGAAGCAAAGGGAGGGTTCATTTGCTCCTTTGAGGCCCTGCTGGCCCCACAGGACCTGTCTCTACTCAATTTCAAACAGCAAGGAAAATCCAAGTGTGGCCTGAGAGATTTTTTCACTCCTCGGGGAAGGCAACCTCCTCCAACTCCTAAGGCATCATTTAAGTCACCATCAAAGACATGGTATTCTTGGGAATGATTTCCCATCTGATCCTTCTCATGTGTGTTTAAAGAGGTGCCTGGGTCTGGGCCTTTGATTCCTGAAAGCCCAGCACCTGGCACAAGGAAATGCTTACCAAATGCACCATGGGCAGACTCTGCTACGGCTCTTTATGAGAAAAGGAACGTTAAGCCTCGGTTTCGTCCAGCTTCAGCATGTCAGATAAAAGCTAAAGGGAATTGTGGACTTAAGATGTGCCAGGTTCTGTATGAAGCTTGTGCCACCTAATGTCCCTCCTGGGGGCAAGTCAGCCGAAGCTTAGTGGTGACAGCTTAGAGGTCTAAATTGCCACCGCCTGGAAGTAAGAGAGCCCGGGTGTGACAAGAGGTCTGCTTCAAAAGCCAGCTCTCCTCAGTAGCCCTCAGATGTCTCCTCTCCAGCACACAGAAGGCCCCAGCCTCCTTTTCATGCCCTTCCGGACCCTGACACAGGGTGCTTCTCCACCCCCACCCCCACTGTCCTTCAGTTTTTAGCAAATAGCTATTTGCTGTTCTTATAAATCGAGACCTGGGGATGTCGGGCACAGAATATGAAAGAAAAAGCAACAGCGGCAGAAGCAGCAGCAGCAAATAAATGAACCAAATGAGTGTTGTTCTTTGCTTTAAGTGCAAAGAGAAAAAAAAGAGAAAGAGAGAGAAAGAAACCTCAAGCTCCCAGAGAGTGATGCAGTAGTCAGAAGAAAATGGGTAAAGAAAAGAGCTTTGAATATCGAATTTTACAGAAGTAATCATTTTTTAGATGATGTGGCATCCAGGGATAGATTTTGTAAATAAAATAGCCTCCTATTTATAAAAACAGATTTAAGAAAATAATTGCTTCCCAATCAGTAAACAAAGGGGAATGGAAAATGTCTGTTTCCATTGCTGTGTTCCAAGCACAGGGCCAACTTGTCCTTGAGTGTACTAAGCCTAGAAGCAAGGCACAAGGAGGCAGAAAACTGGGGGATTTGATGCCACCCAAACCTCACTCTACCTACTGTCTTTTTCTTCCATTTAGCCCAAAGTTTACCTGGCTTTGGTTTTCTACCCTGAGCCTGGCCTTGTCACCTGAACATAAACTGAGGACAATGCCAGAATGGTCCTGGTTTTAAAGAGCCTTAGGTCACACTTGTCATTTCTCTGTCATGAATCCCAGGGACTGAGCTATCCGGAGACAGAACTACCAAAGCACTAGCTCCAGGGGAAGTTTCTGGCCTCTGCAAGCAACACACACACTCACGTACATATTGAAAAAATAATATAATCCTTAAAAATGCATAAATAAATCCCAGGGACTCTGGGATGAAGAAGCAGCTCAGGGGTAGCTCATCTCTTGACTTTTCCATGTGGGGTCATTAAAGTCCCAGGAGTTCCTGGGGGAAACAGGGTTCCATTACAATAGCGTATTCTGTGCTCTTGTTCCAATTGCATTGAGCCTGGTTGCTTCTTAGTCTCATCTTCAGGTTACTGGCTCACTCTTTGGGTTTTCATGTCACAATGACCTTTGGACTTCAGGCACAACCACTTTGAGTCATCCTCGTTCCAAATCCAGGCTGTATTGAGTCAGCCCACATGCTCTGTTTCTTCTCCCAGACTAGATCCTAGATCTGTGAAGTCTTGTTTTCTCTCTCTCTCTCTCTCTCTCTCTCTCTCTCTCTCTCTCTCTCTCTCTCTGTGTGTGTGTGTGTGTGTGTGTGCAGTATTGGGAATCAAACTCAAGACCCCATATGAGACAGACAAGTACTCATCCAGCTGAACTACACTTCCAGCCTCTAGGCCCTGAGAATCTCTTGTCTGTTTTCTCCATCCATCTTTGGAGCTACAGTCCTCCTAGAGGCTTCCTGAAGGCCTACCTATTTGTCTGTATTTCTTACTTAACCCTCTTTCTGCTATGGGCCCTTTCTAAGCTGTATCCTTCTGGGTTTTTCCCTGGCACATGGGAATCTCTGTTCCAGACGCAGAAAGGCTGATCAAACAGTGGTGGCTCTGTTCACAGTTGGGACTGGATCTCTTTTCTTTCTTTGATTCTTCACTATCAATTTCCAAACTCCTTATCTTCATCCCAGAGAAGACTTAGTCATTAAGAAGTCCCCGGCACACTAAGGAAAATCAGCTCTCTGGCAGTGCAAGGAACATGGTGCCAATCCAAGTCACGTCAGGGTTTACCTTTCTGATTGGACTCAGCCAGAGTTAAGACACAATGCTTACACATTTACCCTCTGTTAGGCTCAGGAGACATTGCAGAAGAAGTCGTAAATGTGTGAGAGCAGGAAGACAGCGTGAAGGACTGTAGGATGCCATCTTTTAGACTCAACACAACCGTGTGACCATGACAACAGTGGTTACCTGTGTTGAGCACACAGTATCACCCTGTCAACAATCAGGCCTGGACTGGAGAGAAGGCTAACAGGACCATACCCTTTGCTGCTTAGCTATTTGCTATCAACAGATTCTGGGAGGAAAGGAGCCATTGTCTTTAGTTATGTACCCATAGCTGAACCCACCAGGCATCAAGGGAAAACTTCAACCCTCATGAAATTCACTAGGTTGTCATGGGGCAATCACCAGAAAAGACTTTTTCGACACAGGTTTAAACCAGTAGAAAGTCTTTATTAGCTGTCAAGAAATTACACTGGGTGTTTGGCGTGTAATCCAAGCCTTTCTCAGGGTGAGTTTTTAAGTACAAAACCCATAACCTGGGTTAACTTATTTCAGTTAACAGGAACAGTCTCACAGAAGTGAAACTACAGAAGCCTAAAGAGGTTAGCACATTTAGGGACTTTTCCAGAACTATAGACTTTGATATATTTGGTCTTTGTTTTCATTTGGCAGGTGATGCTATCTATGTGCTGAGTTTTATGGCCAGAATGGTACTTCCATCATGGAATCAGTTGTGCTAAGATCTAGGGGCCTTAAAAGGTCTAGGAGCCCATTACAAGGTCACAGAAAAGAAAGTGGATAGCTATGGACATAGGAAAGAGATTGGTAGGGGAGAGGCAAAGATGGGTAGTAGGGAAGATGGTGATGGTAAAGAATGAGAATTGTCAATATATATCATGTACAAATGCAAATATTATTTAATAACAAAGTTAATCACACCCAAGAATATTGTTTGTAGAATAAAATTCCTATGCAAATCTCTTTAGTACTCAACCTTTTCATTATTAAAAACTTTTTTTGTAAATTGACAATCTGAACATTGTTCACATTAAAAACTTCTCAGAAGACACAATTAGGCTTTCTTTGAAGGTCCATCCTTGTAATTGAAGAACTTAAGAGGTAGGGACCTCTCAAGAGATCAAGAGATCAAAGTCACTTTTGGCTACATAAAGAGTTCCAGCCAACCTGATCTACCTAAGACCCAGTCTCAAAAACAAACAAACAAGATAACAAACACAAAATAGGTAAAGAAACTATTGAGAAAACAAATACACAAAGCACACAGGAAAAGAAGATAACCTTGGCCCACAGACCTGCCTGATGGTTTATGTAGAACACATTCAAACCCTTTAAGTTCACCACAGGAATATTGACCATCCAGCATCAAATGGGTAAATGGCATGAGTCAACACTTCCTAAAAAGAGTTCTACAAGTGGCCAGTAAGCACACAGAAAGACGTTGAACATCAGCAATCATCAGGAAAATGAAATCCAAATCTCAAAGAGTTGCCACTTGAAGTTCATGAGAGCGGCTGAAACCTAGAAGATGGATATCTCGAATATGTTTAGAGCTCTCTCTCAAACACCACTGGAAAGAATGTGCTCTGGCTGGTACAACTCCTTAGGAAAACATTTTATCTGTGACAATAAGCATGAAGACATGAAAACACATGTCCACAGGAGTCCTGTGTGGTAATGTTCACCCCACTTTTATTAACAGTAGTAAAAACCTGGAAAGCTCAAGTTTCTATAAGCAGAAGAATGGATGGGCAAACCGAGGTATGCGTGTACAATGGAATACTGGTCAGGGATTTAAAAACAAAGTATTAACAAGTGGAAGAGCATGAGCAAAGCCCACAGGCATTACATTGAATGAAATTAGCCCAACATAAAAGTTGGCTTCCCTAAATGAAAAGCCCAGAAACAGATAAACCAGGTGATTGATGGGGGGAAATGAGAGGAAGTAGTTGCTCACAGTTACAGTGGGTAAAGGGTGTCTTCACTGTAAAGGGGCCCAAAGGAACTTAGCAGGTTGAAGAAATAAATATTCCTCGTCTTTAAGGTGATGAGGTTATAGGTAGGGCTATACAATTTTTAAAACCTCAAGTCTATATACCTTTCATCACATTCAATTCCTGTGCTCACCAGAAAGAGGAAAACATCTTTTGTTTTCTGCCCCAAATCCAAGCTCTCATGAATCAAAGACTTGAAAAGTTGTTGATTTGTTATGTATTTGTTTGAGATTGGAGGTACTGTCACTCCTGAAGGTGGGCAGTATGAAAAGCTAGGAGAGGAATGAAAACAAGTCAAGGTTTGGTATCCTTCTGATCATGAACTGGAGGGACAAAAACACACCATTGACTTGGACAATGCAGGGTGCCAAGATCTGCCCACAGCCTAGCAGGAGAGACAATCAGACACAGGCCTACCTGTGTGTGATTTTAACGTGCAAGTGTTGGAACTAAACAAGGCTCCACAATAACCAGAGTGATGTCTGCTTAAACACTGCAGTCATCAGAGGCTTCTCTGGTGACTGGAGGCTGACCAGATGATGTACTGAGTACCAGGAGGCAACTGAGTAGAAGACAGTTTGGTGTGTGCACAGAACCCAGAGAAGCAGCATGGTTCACTTGAATCCATTTAGTGATGAACTAAGTGCACTAGAAAGCCATCACCATGCAGGGCTCCCACCAGGTCACAGTAGAAAACTGGCACTTTGTTCTAAGTGTGAAACGAACTTATTCAAAGCAGAGGGGTTAGTGTGTTCTGATTTATTTTAAAGACAGTTTTACCAAAGTATAACTTATCTATAATAAACTATACATATTTGAACCATAAAGCTTGAACATATGCACAAAGACATAAAACCATCAACAGAATCAAGATAGTGAATACATTGAACATTCCCTGAATTCCTTTTCTTCTTAACCTACTACCCTACAGCAGTCCCTATCCACACCCCAGGCAACCAATCAACTATTTTCTGTCACACCCTATCAGTTGAATTTTCTGAAAATTAATATGCAAGTAATCGTAAGCAACGTTCTCATTTCACATGACTTCTTTTATTCAACATAGTTATTCTGAGATTAATTTATGCTGAATAATACATTAGTCTTTCTTCATGGCTAAACAGTATTCCATTCTACTAACACACCACAGCTTGTGTATCTGTTTGTTTACGGACAGGTATTAGAATTGTTTCTAGATGCTTAGGTTCAGTAAAGGAGAATGACTGTTTCCAGGCTTTGGTTATCCAAATAAAATCACTCTGAACATTGGTATGCAAATCTCGGTTCCACCATCTCTCAATGACACACAAGGCTGGTTGACCACACCATCTTTGGGGGCCATTTAAGACGGAAACCATATCACAATGCTGGCATATGGCAATTATTGTTGGATAATTTGGAATGGAATGACTGGATAAACAGTAAATTCATGCTTACTAATTAAAACTACCCACACTTGCCACACAGTCCTCTACCCTTTATTTTTTCAATAATTGTGCATACATGCATACGTATGCTGCAATTAAAAGGGTTAAGACACCAGAAGTTGTTAGCCCAAATGCTTATGCCGTTTTTCACCTGTATTAGTGCAGGAAAATACCAGCAGCTCTAGGGGATTTCCCAAACTTGCTATGTCATATCCTGGCAGTTACAAACATTCTAATAGATGTGCAATGATTCCTTATGCTGGTATTAATTTGCATTTTCCAAGGTATATCAATACTGATGAAGTCAGTGTGCTTCCAGATCTTTGACAAAGTGTCTCTTTTGAATTCTTGTTGCTAGGTTTCCTTGAGTTTCTTTATACTGTGTGGGTACAAGTTAGTTTTAGACATGGGAACCACACGTATTTCTCTCCACTTAATGTTGGGGAGAGAAGGTGCTTCTACTGTAAAAGCCTAACTCGGTAGTTTGTCCTAAAGGTCTTGTATCTAAGGAGTCTTTGAGTAGAGCCAGGCACAATGGTGCCTGCCTATAATCCTATTACTTGGGTGATAGAGGCACAGGATCACAAGTTTACTGCCAACTTGGGTTTTATAGTGAGTTCTGGGCCAGGCTGAACTACAAGAGACCCTGTTTCAGAAAGAAAAGAAAGGAAGGAAGGATTCGCTTCCCTCTAGGTCAGATTAATTTGTTCCTGTTTTCCCTTTTTTTCCCCTGAAAACACACACACACACACACACACACACACACACACACACACACACACACACGCCATATTAAATGGGGGGGGGATATTGAGACAGGGTCTCTCTATATAGCCTGACTGCCCCAGAACTCTATAGACCAGGCCAGCCTCAAACTCACAGCCTCCCTCCTGAGATTAAAAGTATTCACCATCACACCTGGCCAGGTTGATTTTTTTTATATGATATTATGTATCTCAATAAGCTTTCTGTTGCTATAACAGAAAGCCAGGATAACTGGATTTAAAGGAGATGTACTTTGGTTCATCATTTCAGAGGTTTCCGTCCAATGTGGGATGTCTATTTTACTTTCTGTCCCATGTCGGGCAGAAGTTCTTGGTGAGAGTAAGGCAGATCAAAGCTGCCCATCAGTAAGGCTGGGAGCCAAGTTCAGAGGGAAGGGGTCAGGGCAGGGTTTCTTCAAAGCATGCATGTCCCTGATGACCCGATTCCCTCCACGAGGGCTCACCTCACAAACATCCAACTTCCTCTCAATAATACAAGAGGTTGGGGTCCCCTCAGTACACATCCTCGGGGAACACTTAAGATTGAAAACAATGCACAATGTCGCTGTTTTTAAAAGCTGTCTTATGAGTATTCCATTTTTTACTGTGTGTGTGTGTATGTATGTATGTACGTGTGTATATATTTTTCCTTTCTCTACTAACATGTTTTCATTTCCCCCAAAGTCAGTGGATCATGTATACATAGATTTATTTAGAGTCTCTCTCTATGCTGGCCTTTGATTTGTTAGTCTGTCATTACACCATTGCTACCTTATCTTGGTTACAGTGGGTTTAGAATAAGACTAGAAATCTTGTATAGTGATGACTGCAGACATTTCCCATTCTCTTATTTGGAGGCTGTTTGTATCTTTACATTTTGAGTGTCTCTAAAGAGAAAATATATTTCTTGATGTTTTTATCCAATCTAGTAGTAACTACCTTCTATACTTAGACTGTTTATGCTTATTATTTTAAAACACAAATTTGAATTGAAAGTACCATCTTGGTGTTTGGGATTTGGTTATTGTTGTTAGTCTATTCAATAACTTTTCTTTTCTTCCTCTTAAATAGATCAGTACTTTTAATTATTTCATTTATCTTCTTTATTATTTACTGTAGTGTTTTTAGGGTCTGTAACTACATCTTTTTGTGCATGTGTGTGTGCATGTGTGTTTATGAGTGTGTGGGTGTGTATACAAATGCATGCTTATGTGTTCAGGGGTTAAAGAACAACCATGGATGTACCCTTCAAGAATGTTTTCTACCTTCTTTGAGACATAGTCTCTTACTTGCCTGAAGTTCACCAATGAGGCTACACTCAATGGCCAGGGTGTCCCAGAGATTCTGGTCTCTTCAACCCCAGAACCTTACCACACCTGGCTTTATTACATGGTCCTGGGTCAAATACCAGTCCTCATACATGCAAGGCAAGCACATGCCAAGTGAGCCATCTTCCTAACCCTTTAAATGATTGATCAGTACCCATCCATACACAACAAAGGCTGCTGTGTAGGATCCTTGCTTCTGTATAGTTCTCATTCTCTTCATACTTGAGTACAAGTTTTGTTACAGATTTTATGTTATAATCATCATGAGACTTTTAAAAAGCTTTAAATGACCAATTGTTTCCAGAGGAGACTGACAGTCTGAGAAAGCATCTTCCTCTTACTCCAGTTGCCACTTCTATGAATCAAATTCTTAATAGTCTTCTAGACTACTTATTCATGGAGGGATGGACTCTGTGTGTGTGTGTGTGTGTGTGTGTGTGTGTGTGTGTGTGTCTGTCTGTCTGTCTGTCTGTCTGTCTGTCTGTCTCTGTCTCTCTCGTAACTTAGATTACTTATGGTAATTTTGTTCCCTACTATGCATTACTTTTAATTTGTTCTTTAAAAAGTCTCAGGTGGATGTAGAATTCTGTATATTTCAAGGTCTTGGTTTGTTTTAACATTTTAAATCATGCTTCGCTAATTTTCTTCTAATTAGACATCAGTCCTCTGCTCCTATCTCCCTGTCTCTATGTAATATCTTTGATTCTCTACATGCTTTAAACAGACTATCTGATGATTGGTGTTGAGCAACTGTCCTGAGATGAGTGGGTTTTGTGTTATTCTTTTGTATTTGAATTTCATTGGGGATTATGAAAACATGGGTTTATAATGTTCATGAAATTTGAAAACAACAGGTCATCATCTTTCCAATTCCAATTGTTTTCTGCATTTCCCACTCTGGTGACTTTCAACACGTGTCCTTTAGTCTCTTTGAAGCTGTCTCATAACGTATTTTTAGTTGAGTTTTGGGTGGTTTCTTGTCTGCCACATAACATTTCCCTTAGTTATATGATGTTATAAAGTTTAGTTTCATGTATTTTGTCTAGTTTTTTATTATTTTAGACCACCAGAGGACTAAAATCCTATTGTTACATCTTGGCTGAAAACATTAAAATTTAAGACTGGATCTTATTCTCACCCTGAGTACAGGGTAGCCTTGACCAACTCAGAACAATCCTTCTGCCTTCCAAGTACTGAGATTACAGGTGTGAACTACCACTGCCCAACCTTAATGAATATATTTAAAATTTTTTAATATGCACATGTATGTGCACAGGAGAGAGGAATGGGTGTCAGCACACAAGTGGAGGTCAGAGGATGTGATGTAGGTTGTCTCCTTCCACCTTTATGTGGGTTCCAGGATTGAACTCAGATCACCAAATTTGCTTGGCAAGTGCCTATGCCCCCGAGCCACCTGTGACACATCAAATTTTTATTTTTCAAGTCTACTTTATTACACTGTAGAAAATAAACTGGAAAGCAAGTAAATCCTTTAAATGTCAGGTAGGGTGTTTATTTGTTTGTTTGGGTTTTTGTGTGTGTGTGTGTGTGTTTAGCCAGTAAAGTATGGTCACTCTAGGTAAAATGTATTGTATGTTGTTACTATAAAATTAAACAAGATTGCATACATTGTGTACAAAGAATATTTATTACATTCTTTTCTCTATGGCATAAAGATGATGAACAATTTAAACAATATCCATCTTTCTTGTCTAGCTAAAAAACACTTAATGAGGTTGTTAGAAAAACAATCCCCCTGTAAAATGGTAAAGTAGTATAGCCAGCAAGGAACCAGGGGCTGTCAAGTCAAATAAACCTCTTTCCAGGGCAGCAGAGGACATTTACCCAGTGCCCTGGTATTGTCTAATAGGCTGTCCTACAGGGCATAGAGAGCATCACCCTCCCCTCAAAAAAACCTCTGTGTGTGGGAAACCCATCAGACAACAGTAAAGCAACCTAGGGACCACCTGTGAACATACTGTTAGCAGAACGAATACATGCATTTTAGAGTAGAACCCTCTGAATTCTCTAGAACAAAATGGAGGGACATGTTTAAAGACACAGCTGTAAATGTTCACACTGGCAAAAGAGGAAAAACTGCCTGAAATTCAAAATCAGAGATGTGAGTGTCTGAGGAGATGGCTCAGTTGGTGAGGACTTACTGTCCTAACATGCCATCTTGAGTTCGATCCCCAAAACCCCTGTAAAAATGGGGCATGGCAACACATGCTCTCCCCAAGGCTGAGGAGGGGGAGGCAAGCAGATCCCCATGGCCAGAAGGGTGAGCTCCAGGTCTCAGTGAGAGACCCTAGCTCAGAAAATCAGATGGCTGTTTCCTAAGAATGTAAACCTAAGGTTGTCCTAATACATACACATGTGGACCCACGCATGAACTCCCCACCACACACACACAATCAACGCACAAGCAAAATTAAATCAGAGGCTTGACTTTGTAGCTGTTAAAAACACGTGAACACAAGAATGCTTTTTCTTTTTGCATATGGGACTCAACCCACCCTCTCCCGCCCTTCCAAGCCCTTCCAAAGTCGGGGCAGGCGCCAGAGCACCAGCGTCCAGGTACTCTGCAGGGAATGTTGCTGCGATCTGAGAACACTCAGGGCCTTGAGTCAACTTGAGCCAACAGAGAAGCTGTTATGATTTAACAGTTTATCAAGTCATTTCCAAGAGGTTTCTTTTGCTGTTTATGTTGGAAAGCTGTCCCTGCCTCAGACGCTATCGCCTCCACCCAGGGTATGAGGCTCACACTCAGATGGTAGAGTGTTCATGCACACGCAGGCTCATTTGGGGTCCACTTTCATTTTTTTTCAACCAAAACTGCTGATTAGAAAACCCCACAATGAGATCAGTCTTCAGCTCAGCCTTCTGAGTGTTTACTTGCTACTCTTTGGCTGCGGCAATATTTAGCCATAATAAGCAAAACCTTAATCAAATCAGCGGAGGTTTTCAATGGCAGAGTTCAGCTTCCCTCATTTTAAACGCAAGCTGACAGTTTCCATCAGCTCTTATTCTCAATGCAAAGAGCATGGAAAAGGAGCCTTTCTTTTTCTTTATTTCTTTTTTTTTTTTTAAAGTGAAAAAAAAAAGAAGCTACAAATAGCAAGCAATCCTAGCTTTGGAAGCCAACAGTTTACCTAAGAAAAATAAACAAACCAAAGTAATTGAAATCCCCTCCAAATAGCCAATCCTGTCCTCTAGGCCAGTCCCTCTCTGCATATTTTCTATTTTGATCCCCATTTTGTTCATGAGACAGCAGTAATGATTTAGAGTGACATGTTGTTGCTATGGAATCTCATTTCTCTTTGCTTCTAGTCTATGAAGGACGTGCAAGCTCTTAAATGCCTTCCCATGAGTGATTACTCAAAAGCACTGATGTGCCGATGGGACGGGCAGCTGTTCAAACCCAAACTCAAACCAGGGCTGGTCACAGAGTCAAAGGTTGGGGGCTAGAACTGCAGAGCACGTAAAATAAAATCCAGGCAAACGTCTAAGTCGTGCCCTGTAACTTTATCTTGAAGGATTTTGATGATTGGAGCATTACCTCTGGGGCTTGGGTGATCTTAATCTGGCATTCACAGTTCTTATCTATCCCATGTACTGCCCTCAGAACTACTTTTCTTACCTGATTTTCATAAGGAGAGGTATGAGATTCATTCTGTATGAATGATGCTTTATCCTGGCCTGACCTGAAAGCCCATGTTGCTATCTATACACAAGGGAAAGACTCTTTCCATTGCCCTGATTTCAGACATCGATGGTTACCTCAGGGAAGGATATGACAGCCAGTCCTCTGGAACACAGGTACAGCTTAGACAGACACACTGTTTGGTTTATTCACTATGGTATAGCTGGCACTCCGACTTGGGACTGAATATATAGTAAGTGACCAGTACATATGTTTTGATGCTAACTAGTGTTACAGAAACACTCGCTCAGTCTGCTTTCCCAGCGACATCAACTATCTTTTCCAAAGACTGGAGATACTGGGCCTCACATCTTTTGGAACCCCTGAAGCTGTGAAACATTTATTACCTAGAGAACACTCCGTCCCATCAACAGAGGCCTCTCGTTGTTTCAAAGTTCTATCTTACCTAAAACCACTTAGCTAAAATTGTCTCGTGTCTTCTTTGTTCATTTTTGTTCCTGTCAGTAGAGTGGCATCTATTTTGTTCCTCACATTGTTTCAAATACCAATTGAGGGCTCACAATCTCTTTCAGGTCCTATTGACACAAATCACACTAACCCATAACATTAGGAAAGTCTCTTTACTTCTAGAACAGCTGATTTCTAGGATACAGTTCAGACCTACCAATTTTAAAGATTGCATGATACTAATAGAGTAATTAGGCTTCATTATAGTGTGGGAGGTTACTGGACCTTAGGGGGAAGAAAAATATCCATTTAAATTTGGCCTGACACGGGGATTAAAGAACTGAGATTCTCAAGGAATTATATGCTAATTTTTGATCAGGTAAAGACCTTGGAATTGAAATGTTAATTAATTAGTCATACAACTCTTTTTAATTTGACTGTGGACTCTGTGCCATCACTTAACTTCTCTGTACTGTATTAAAGCTTTATTACTGAACCCTAAGATTTATTGAGTGCCTGTGTCTTGCAAATGTTATTATGACTAGTCCTTATAACAAACCTTTGAAGAAGGCCTGATTAGCATGCTGACTCACAGCACCTGAAACTTAAGTTCACTGGGCAAGGGCAACCCTTCCAGGATCACAAGGCAGAGCATCTAGGCTAGGCTTTCTTCTTGGATCTTCTGACACAGAACTGCTCTTAATCTCTGGCTATAACCATAAATACACAAATTCCTACAGGAGAAGAAAATGCAGAGTACATCCTTCATGGTTCCTTTCCCCTGTTTGGTGCGTGAATGCATGAACACTCTGAGTGGGACGTTGGCCATGGGTCAGAGCTCGAGCCATAGCGCAATACATTAAGGCTCAGGTTTCACATCTGTGAAGTGAGGGGAACAGGCTGGATCATCCTGAGTTTCCTCTTCGACTTAAGGAACTATGTTGCTCGTCTGAAAGGAGGATGAATCAGAGTTTAACAGCCGAAGACTAGCAATATGAGCCGAGACAACATTCCTTTGTACAGAATGTTCCCTCTGCCGAAAATACCCTCTCCCCACTTGCTCATTTGGCAAATGTCCAATGAGCAGCTCAGCTGGCCTCTGAGAAGCTGTCCTTGACCTCTCCATCAACACACATCTCGTCCCCAAACACACACACAGTGATTTCCATCTTAGGACCCCCTGGGTACACTGTGCAGTGCTGTGATTATCTGATTAAGAGCCTCTCTCCCCATCCTTACACCCAAGACTCCAAGCTCCATAAAGACAAAGGTTGCATGCTGTTTCTCTTCAGGACCTACCTTTCTGCCTTGCACACAAAGCAAATCTCCAATAAATGTTTTTTATTTCCCCCAGTGGCTGAATGAACGAACAGGGCATGTGTAGAGGGGCAGGAGGGGGGCAATTTGACCTTAATGGTGAATCTATTCCAGAAAACAGGGAGAGATTAAGATTCCTATGATGGAAAGAGGGGGAAGCACAGAAAACGGCATTGAGACCTGGTACCCCAGGCAGTGTGGAGTCCTTGTTCCATTCTAAGGTGGGAGAGGTGACAGGAAGAAAAAAAATAAAAAAGATCTTTGCAAACGTCCTCCCCATTTTTAAAAAGGAGTGAGAGTAAATGAGCGCCTGTTCCTGCACATACAGTGAATCCATCCGCAGCTCAACACTACATCTGACACTTAGCTGCCCCACACAGGAGAGCAGGCCAGAGTTCCAGCACTCCAGCTCTCCTCTCCACACCAGAGACTGAGGCAGGACTGCAAGTTCTAGGCCAGGGTTTCTCAACCTTTGGGTTGTGACCCCTTTGAGGGTCAAATGATCCTTTCACAGGGCTCTCCAAAGGCCATTGGAAAACACAAGATATTTACATTATGATTCACAACATTAGCAAGATTATAGCAAAATAATTTTATGGTTGGGGTCACCACAACGTGAGGAACAGTATTAAAGGATTGCGGCACTAGGAAGGTTGAGAACCCCTGCTCTAGGCTAACCTGAGATGTGTATGGAGACCTTGACTCAAAACTTCAAAATGAACAATAAAATTTCTTTCTTTTAAATATGGGGTCTTTTAAATAAATTACCAATAGTGCAAACAAGCATCTTAACTAGGAAAGAAAAATCTGTCTGTCTGTCTGTCATTTATCTATCTATCTATGTTCCCCAGTGTACCTGCTCACATCCACTAGGAGTTCTTGAATACCATCTTGGTATCACATTGTGTTTGCATTTACTCTAATTATTCACATGAACAGAGGCCAAAAACCATGCCCAGATTATTTTAAATTAATACTGATTTAGAAAATACTGATTATTTTATATTAATAAATTTTGTTAAAGATTGAAAGTCTCTGATATTTGTTTGTGTTTGGAATACAGAGCACACATCCTTATTTATAACACACTCATCTTTTGAACCATCTGAAATATAAGATAGCACTAAAATATGTGCATGGCAACAGGATATGTGAATGACTAAAATAGATGTGAATACAAAAACTGCATTCCACTGGGAGCCAGACAGCCATGCCCTGGGCAAGCAGCTGAACAGGTGACATTTTCTTTAAAAAGCAAAGCAAGCCTCTTCATTTTGTGCCTTTTGGAGAAGCCGGACCTGGAAAACAGTCCAGACTTTTCAAGTTATTGATGAAGAGGCTTGGCCTGTGTTTACCCAGGTGATGGGGCCCTATTACCAAGTGGTTGCATCATTTTGAAACCTTGGATTCTACAGTTTCATAAGGAGTTTTCAAGTGCAGAATTTTTCCCTAAGGTGGAGAAGACCACTGTGTGTGTGTGTGTGTGTGTTGTGTGTGTGTGTGTTTCAAGGTGAAGACCAGGGAGAACTTTTCAGTGCTGTTTGGTATTTGCTTTGCAGTAATTAAGTTTGCCAGTGACTAAGTGTGATCTACTAGATGACAGGGGAAGTTGCCTGCAGTGTGTAATGAACTCATTCGGATCACCTATGACTTCACATTTGTAACTAGGAAAAGGTGAGCTGTTGTTGTGAGTCTAGAGTCTTTCAAGAATTTCCATGGTCGTGCAGCTCAGCGGATGACTTATGGGTTTGTGTGGGGGACAATGCTGCCCTCCCAAGTTGGGCTTCCTTCTGCATATTTATTGCCTTTATCTTTCTAGCTAATCATGAAGCCATTATTTCTGGAAGAAGTGAAAGTCAACTTCAGTTTCTAGTACTCCCATTTATACCAAAAGTAAAGGCCGGCAGGGAAGGGCAGCTTCTTTCCTTACACGCAGAAGCCTTGCTATAATATAAATTTCAGCCAGAGATGGGCTATTACATAATAGGTCTTCCAACCAAGTCCTGGTTGTTAAAATTCTGCACAATTTCATGTTCTTACAGGTGCTTATAAATCTGTGGCTGAGCCTGAGCCATGTTACAAAGATCCGTCCATTCCTCACTGGTGCTGATGTATATCTCAGAGATAACTTATCTTCATTCCTGATTTTGATCTTTCCTGGGTAATGGCTCCCACCTCTCAGGATTTATGTTTCTCTGCCTCTAGTCCCTTTGAAGGCTGTTAATCTTCCCACCTCTGGCTGTGAATATAGCCAGACTATAGGCTTTGGGACCGATGGTAGGCATGGTTGTTCATGAAATAGTTCTGATTTTCCTACTGAGCACAATACTTTTCTCCCTCCCTGCTCCTTTGAAGGTAGGGATGTTGACATGGTTGGTTTCAGTCTAGGAAGTTTAAGTGGTGGGTAGGCAGCTTAAAGACATACAAGTGATTTGCTTCTTCGTGTCCCTTTTCGTGTTGAAGAGGCATGGAGATACACTGAGTGTCAAAGTCAACGTAGGTCAGAACTTGGAACTTACGTGAAATAATTTGATCTATCCTCTTCCCCACTCCCCTCCCCTCCTCTCTCTTCTCTCCACACCTCTCCATGTGTATGTTTGTCTATGTATATGGACCTGGGGAGATTAGAGGTGAACCTTGAGTGTCATTCCTCACAAGCCATCCATTTTGATGTTTGAAACAGGGTCTTTCCCTGGGATCTCAAGCTGATTAGGGTGGAAGGCTGTCTGTCTGGCCAGTGAGTTCTAGGGATCCCCTATCTCTGCTTCCCCAGCCTTGGAATTACACAGTTGTACCACCATACCCAGCTTTTTTTTTTTTTAACATGTATCCTGGGGCTGGAACATAGATCCTTAGACTTGCACATCAAGCATTTGACCTACTGAGCCATTTCCATAGCCCCATTTTTTTTTTTAATTTTTTAAGCCATTAAGACTTGGGACTTAGCTGTTACCACTACAGAACCTAGCTTATGCTGATTAAAGCAGGACTAGACATTCTTGTGTCAGATCCTTGAACAAATTGCTGAATTGCACATAACCATGTGAAAGGTAGGGATTCTCAGAAATGTATACAGACCTTTTATTTCCTCTGTCCTTCTCCCTCTCTTTTGCTGCAAGTAAAAATAAGGTACTTTATGTCAACAGATCATGCCTAGATTAAGTCCTAGAAGACAGTAGATATTTGAATAAATACATAGAAATATTTAGATGATATTCTAACCTTTCACAATTATTTTGTAACATAAATATCCTTTTTTCTCCAATATATTTTCTTTTATTGTATTTTCCAAGGTATGGGTAGATGAGGAGATAGGTTTGACGGAGCAGAAATAACACAATTTTTACGGTATGTTTTTTTAATTCCTATACTTACTTGTTTACTGTGTGTATCTGAGTGCAACTGTGTGCCAAAAAGCATGTGTGAAGATCAGAGGATAACTCGAGGAACTCTGCTCTCTCCTTCCACCACGTGAGTTCCAGAAATGAACCTCAACATCAGGTTTGGTGGAAGGTATCTTTACTCATGAAGCCATCTCTCGGGTCCTGTATTAGAATTGCAACTCTGGCTTAGCAATTGGCTGCCCTCCACAAGCCTGGACTGTATAGGGGAATCTTTAGCCTCTTGAGCTAAGGAAACATGACTCCCTGACATCAGCAAGAAGTCTTTTAGGTCGTCAACCTCTGCTCTGGGCATCACATTTGAGAAGTACATTAATGAGCTTGAATACACACAAGTGCCAGGTGAGAAGGAGCAGGATTAGAGAGTAAAGCAAGATCTTGGGGAATTGTTACTTAGACTCCACACCTCCAGTTCTGTTGGGAGGCTGCATTCTGGAATTTAGTAAGCAAAGTGAGTAAAAATATCGTCAACAGGCAAACTGGAGTCTACGCTGTGACTTTCTAACAAGGAATAGCTTCCCCATTCCCTTGTTTAGAAATCATGTAGGGAAAATGATCTAAAGTACCTAGAAATTCCAGGACGGGATGTGAAACAATGGGGTTTTGTCACTCCATTTAATAGGAGCTTCATTAGCAAAGGCAAAAAGACCAGGAATGTGTAGGAGGAAAAGAAGAACCAGCAAGGGGTCTGGAGCCAAGGCAGACCTCTTCCAAAGAGATCTTGTGTCTGGTACTCTAGAACTGAGAGGAGGGACGCGATGCTGGAGGAACCTGATGCCAGAAGAAAATACATTAAATGTGGGTGTGGTGTCAGGGTACCTGGCCTTTGTACACATGAAGCAAAAAACAACTGGTGAGCAGCAGAAGCTCTTGATTACAAAAAAAAAAAAAAAAAAAAAAAAAAACAGAACAAAACAAAAGTTTTGGTGGCTTGTCTGAGATGTTGAGACCAGGACACTCAGGAAAATGATGAAATCTGGCTTTCCTTGCTAGATCCGAATTTGTCAATACAGTATATTTTGTTCCCTGAACAGTATGCACAAGGTTGTTTAAACAAACACACACAGCATGTGCACACACACACACACACACACACACACACACACACTCAAAGCAAGTAGTCCAAGGAGTGATTGATGATATAACTTCATTCATTCCAAAATAATTGTAGAATGCCCACAGGATGTAGGGCAACATGCTAGTGACAAAGCAGAAGAGGCACACATCAGGACTATAGCATATGACGTAAGTGTGAGATATAAGTGAAAACCTAGAGGATTCTGGGAAAAGAGAACCAGTCCCAAAGAAGGAAGGAAGAAGTGAGAGACAGGAAGGATCAAGAGAGAGGTGACTCGCCCTAACTGAATCTCGGTGGAGAGATGGAAATCAAGTGAGCTGCTAGTAGCTGTTAGGGACAGCACCTGCAGGAGAGAGGTGCAGTCCCTTAGGTCTGCAGTGGAGCACAGAAGAGGCAAGAGCTGGGGCTGAAGAGGGGAAGGGGCGCAAGCATAGTGAGCCACTCCTTCCTTGGACTTCATTCAGAGGGAAATGGGGAGTGAAATCTATGGGCTTAGGCAGGGCAGCAGCTTTTGCAGCTGTATCCTAACTTCTCCTTTGAAAGACAGCTTTAGGGAAAAGGTAGGTGGGAGAGGAGGGAGCAGGGCTGAGAGGACAAGTCCAGGGGCTGTCGCAGTGGCCCACAGTGAGACAGGAGAAGTGACCAGCTCTGAGAAGTTGCCATTGAGCTGCCCGAGAATTCTTGGGCCCAAATCACAGAACAAAGTACCCTTGATCCCTTTGTTGATTTGTTTATGGATCCCATTCTTCGGACAAACACTAAAGTGACATTTATGGTCAGGCATTGAGGGGGCAGTGAGGGATAGCTGGGGTTTAGTGGTCTGGTGTTTGTCACATTCCTTTCTGCTCCCAGACTCCCTGAGGTGAACGTTGGTTGTTATTTTGCTGATGCAAGGATAAGGAGTCTCCAGGCTGGAGTGCACCTGGCCCCTCCCACAGCTCTGGCTGATGTAATAGGGAATTTCTCTCTAGGAGTGTGGCCCAAAAGAGTATCCTGTCTCCAGGGAACTCCAGGGAGCTCTCTAGCTCAGTTGGAATCTTGGTATCCAAGGCACAAAGCCGCAAAGGGGGAGAGGGGCTGCTTGTCTTTAAAGGCCTGGGTGGGGGTTGTTTTATACTTACTTGAAGCTTGAAGCTCAGAGCTTTTTAGGATCTAATAGCACCGTCCTCTGAGGCACCATGTTTCTTTGTCACCCTCAAGAGACATGCAGCACAGTGACTCTCCAAGACAGAAATAGGAAACGGTGTGGTTCTTTTTGCAAAGAAGTAGGTAGTGCTGTTGACACTAGTCAGGGAGTGGAGTGATGACTTTACTACCCATAGGGACATTTGTCACCTTGCTTTCTCATCTCCTTGCCTCTTCTCTCCTTCTCTAAGCATGCTCAGGAGACAGAGTAGCACAGACTTACTGGATGGATCTCTGATTGCAAAGAGTCAGGTGAGTCTAGACAGACCCACTAGGCCCCTTCTTTCCTTAATCCTGGAACTGATGCCCAGTGATGTTCTAGAGCGTGATAAAAGACAGTAGTACAACACAGAGCACACGGGAGAACAAGACTGGGGTGGGAAGAGCAGGAAGCTAGAGAAACAAAGGTAACAGGAGGAGGAAGAAAAAGAGCTCTTTCCTCTTAGCCCAATTACTGATCTACCAAGTCTTCTGAAAGGGAAAGAGATGGCTCAGCAGTTAGCAGCACTCCCTGCTCTTCCAAACATCCTGAGTTCAATTCCCAGCAACCACACGGTGGCTCACAACCATCTGTAATGAGATCTGGTGCCCTCTTGAGGAAGAGACCTGGACAGTTGTCCTCATCACCTTAGACCATGAAACCCAATATGAACAAGTTCAACAGAACCGCCATATACGGGCTGCCCATGCATGCTTCAGCATTTCCAGGACATAAATTTCATTTTCAATTTCAAGTCTTCTAAGATATTAGTCTTCTATAACTGCTTATGGCTATTACTCAAGAAGAGCTAGATGGTCCTTAAAAATAAGACCAGTTTCAGCCTTGGATAATGGTGCAGGTCTACAATCCCAGGATTTAGAGCATGCAGAAGGATGAGGCAAGAGGATTGCAAATTTGTAGTTCTCCTAATAAGACCCTACTTCAATAAAAACAAAACATCACCATAACAACAAGCAAAGCCCCAAAGAAACTACACAGGCCAAAAGCATTCCTGAGTCAGATGGGCTGATCAGCCAGCCTAAGCTCCTATGGCTTGGACCTATTCTATTGTCACAGACACTATTGTCACAGAAGCGCAAAGGAAGGCTGGGTGGGTGCCCAGTGATGTTGTTGCTCCAGCTAGTCTTCACTAGCACTCACTTGGAGCCCCAAAGGGTATTTGCTCTTCTTAAGCTTCTCAGTCACCCCAGTATCTTCAAATCTCACTTGGCTTCTGAGCAGCCTCAATCAGAATGGCACAGCTTTCTCTGCTAGATTCCAGGTCATAAGAGACCACTGTCTCTATGAGGACTTCCTACCTCTCCCACGTCCTATCTCAGTTTCGCCGGATTCTCAGTGTTGGAACTTGAGCCATTTTCTCTCCTTCTCCCAGCCTCCTCCATATTTGGTCACTTCATCTTTCTCCCAGGTTAGAGTCTAATAACTCACTCTGAAATACTTATGTCCTGTGGTGACCTCTCTTCTGAACTTAAGACTTTTGTCTGGCCACTAGCCTGATATCTCTGCTATTAGTATCTCTGATATCTAGGGTATCTCACAGGGAGCTGCCACTCATCCAAACCCGAACTTTCTTCCTTTTTCTCTCCCTGCCATACAAATTCTCCCTGTGTATTCTGAACAGTTTTATCTCCTTCTTTCTCTTTCTCACACCCATCAACAAATTAGGTCAATCCACCCCCTGCCACCATCTCCCTAGGTGTTGTATGAAGGGCCTGGTTGGTTTCTGTCCTCCCACCAGGTCCCACAGTCATTAGGTCCCAAAGAAAATCACACAGAGTCTACATTAGGTTATAAACTGATTGGCCCATTAGCTCAGGCTTCTTATTAGCTCTTGTAGCTTATATTAACCCATTATTCTTATCTGTGTTAGCCACATGGCTCAGTTCCTTTCTCAGTGGGGCAGGTCACATCTTGCTTCTTCAGTGGTCTGGGCAGGAGTGAGGAGAGAGCTTCCTGCTTCCCAGAATTCTCCTGCTCTTATTGCCCCACCTCTACTTCCTGGCTGGTTTCCCCACCTATACTTCCTGCCTGGCCAATCAGCATTTATTTAAAACATGATTGACAAAATACAGACAATTCTCCAGCACCACCTAGGCACCATCATCTTTTCTACAGATTCCTGTGGGGGCTTCTGATTGGGTCCCCCACACTCTGTCCTGTCTCCCCACAAGTTATTCTCCCCTCGGCAACTGAAGTGATTGTTGGTTATTAAACTTGTCCAAGGCAGCTCACATCCCCAGACTGCTAAAAAATACTCCAATAGGCTTTCCTTGAACTTTGAATGAAATCAAAACTCCTTCCTTTAGTCCTCGAGGTGGCTCTTGTGTACTGTCCTGGTCTCAGCCCATCTCCTATTGTCATTTTGACCACTCTGGCATTCTATTAGTTTCTGGATGCACCCAGATTTTTCTGAGGGCAGGGATCTTTGGACACCTCTGGAATGCATCTGGGCTCTGCACAAGTGATGCTTCATAGTCTTGAAGTTGCAGTTTTCCACCTCCTCCAAGGATCCTTCTCTGATCAAATGCAAATTATTCCTGCCACTGTTTACCAAGGAATAATAGTTATTTTCCCATAAATCTAATTTAATCTTATTTAGTTATCTTCATTTATTTACCTTAATGAGTCTATAAACATTTTATTATTTGCTCCCCTCCTTCTGTCCCTGCCTTTCTCCTTCCCTCTACTTCCCAGCTGCTGACACAATGCTTTGAATATGACATGTTCACCACACTGCTGCTGAAAAAGTGTCTGTTTTTGCTAACCCCTCCACGAATATCACCTCAATCTGCATTTTACTGAGTCGGAAAGACAGCTGCTGTCTTACTCCTGTTTTATGGAAAAGAAAAACAGACAATTTGCAGTTGTAAGTTCATTTACCTAAATATCTAGCGCCTACAGGTTGAGAAGCTAGGATTTTGGCCATGAATTGTCAAGATCTGGGTGTGAATGTTTTAACAAGAATGGCCCACAGAGGTGCATGCATTTGAAGGCTTGCTCTTCCAGTTGGTGGAACTGTTTACAAGATTAGGAGGTGTGGTTCCCAAAAGCCCACCCCATTCTCAGTTATCTCTCTCTTTTTCTCTGCCTCACACTTGTGGATCCTGTAAGCTCTCAGCTACTGCTCCAGCACCATGCCTGCCTGCTGCCATGCTCCCTTTCATGATGGTCACAGACTCTAACCTCTAGACCCAGGAGCCCCAAATTAAATGCCTTCTTTTATATATTTCTTTGGCAATGGTGCCTCTTCGCTGCAATAGCAAAGTAACTAAGATAGAGAAAGAAAGAAAATTAGGGTTTTATTGAAAACCCAGTCATATTTTGTGATTTTTTTTAAGACCTTGGCATAGGATCTCCAGTCTTTTATATCACCTGTTCTAGAGTCTTTGTGTATTTATTTATTTGGACAAAGCAAGAAGTTAGGTGTCTTGTGATATGAATTCAGCATAGAACTAAGGAAACACTTAAACCTATATTTTCTTTGCTAGCATACTGTAATTGCCCAGTGCCAGCTATACATTCCATGGTCTGATTCACATGATTGTTATCCTGCTTCACACTGCCATATGTATGGCAAAGAGGAGAATACCCAGATCAGCATTTTGTGACAGTCCTCTGTGACTCAGTTTCCCGTAGCGCTGAAGTAAGATCTCAGCAGTATACACATATCCAAGATGACCTGAGCCAAACCACAATTCTGGAAAGATTAGAAGAGAGCACTCCTTGATTCTTAATAAAAACCCAAGATAGGTTTTACAAAAAATAGAAAAATCCATCTGAAAATTCATATGGAATCCTAAAGGACCTTGAATGGCCAAAAGAGTCTTGGAAAAAGAATGAGCTTGCGTTCTCTCATCTTATGATTTTAAAACTTACTTCAGAAAAATATGACTGCCAAACTAGTGTGGCAGCAGTGTACAGGCAGGTGCACAGGCCAGCGGAACTACTGTGAGCCAAGCCCTAGCTCAGGTGGCCACGAGAATTTTGACAAGGGTACCAAGACTATTTAATAAGAAAGGGACAATTATTTTTTAAACAAATGGTAGAGCTGGGAAAACTAAACACACACACACACACACACACACACACACACTGTGGGGGCGTGTGCTCTCATCAATTACCATCTACAAATATCAACTTGAAATAGATGCCAGACTTAGATATTAGAGCTAAATATCTTAAAACATTTAAGAGAAAATATATGGGGAAAGTTAAAGGATATGGATTTAGTACTAATTTCTTGGGCATGGCATAAAAAGAACGGGCAATAAGGGTTTAAATATAGTTAAGTTTCATGAAACATGTAAACTTTTATGTCTGAAAAGAATGACCAAAAGTAAAAAAAAAAAAAAAAAAAAAAAAAAAAAAAAAAAAAAAAAAAAAAAAAAAAAAAAAAAAAAAAAAAAAAAAAAAAAAAAAAAAAAAAAAAAAAAAAAAAAAAAAAAAAAAAAAAAAAAAAAAAAAAAAAAAAAAAAAAAAAAAAAAAAAAAAAAAAAAAAAAAAAAAAAAAAAAAAAAAAGCAACTCATGCAATGTGAAAACACTTTGAAATCATGTATCTGATGAGAGCTTACGTGGAGGATCTCTATGCTTAGCAATAACAAAATAAAAATCCTAACAGATAAACAAGCTTCAAAAGACTTAAAATGTAAAAATGACCGATAGACATACGGAGAGGTATTTGATATCAACAGGCATCAGGGAAATGCAAGTCAAGTCCATTCTAAGGTATCACTTCATCTCTTTATATTGGGATGGTTAAGAAAAGAATAAGAGGAAGGAAGAGACAAGGGAGGAAGAATCAGAAAGAATGAACAAAAGAATAAAGAGCAAAGAATTCAGAGAAAAGAGTTCTTGCTCACTTTTGCTGGGAGGAGAAAAATCATGTGCAGTCTTTGTGGAAAAGGGTTCTGGAAACTTTTCAAAAATTTAATGCAGAACTACTATGTGAAGCAGCAGTTCCCTTACTGGGTAATACACCGAGAACTTAAAGCAAAGACTCAAATATATTCATGCACCTATGTTCAGCATAGTGTTATTCTTACTAGACAAAACACACACACACACACACACACACACACACACACACACACACAGAAAAACATTCCTCCATTCATGGATGAATAGATGAAGTAAACATGGCATGCATGACACTATCCAGCTTTAGAAAGGCAAGAAATTGACATGTGCTACACCATGGGTGAACCCTGAAAACAATGACACTAAGTGAAACAAGACAGGCACGAAAGGATACATATTGTATGATTCTTCTTACATTATTCCCTACAAGAGACCTCATGCAAGCAACACATGGTTTGGTGGTTGCCAGGGGACACAGTGAAGGTTGGAGATGGTGTGTCACAGGGGAAGAGTTTCAGCTGGGGAAGATGTGCGAGTTCTGGGGATGGCCTGCTGGTGATACTTGTACCATGTTCATGTACCTGGTGCCAAGAGCTCTCCCTGTTAAAATGGCAACAAATTGTTATGTACATTTTACATTTTACAGCTACAGAAAAGGGAAATGCTAGCTTTCTCTAACTTGATACTTCCATTTACAGATAAACTCCTAGTACCAGGTGTTATACCAAGCAGCCTGAACTCCGCCTGCAGTGTCAGGAGCTGCTCTCCTCTCTCAGCTGTCCCTCGGATATTGCTCATAGCTGAAGGTCACATTCCAGAGGTGGCCCGAGTCTGATGACTGTTCAATGTGAAGACATTGTAACTAGTTTGGAGCCCTTAGGGGGCAGTTTAAGGCCTTGTTATGCCTCCCTGTGGCCCTTCTCTCTTTCTGGCCTGTTTTCCTTCCCTTCCTGCACAGAAGGTGATCCCCAAAGCACTCTCCAGTAAGCCCCTTACTTCCACAATAAGAAAGAGAGCAGAAGAAAACAGCACTCCTTCCTCAACGTATTGCTTCAATGGATGCCAGAAAAAATTGTCATAACAACTATATTAATATATGACGAGTGGGATTTGAAAGGCAGGCTTTGAAGTTGTGCAGTGTACAAACCGTACAGAGAAACCGTACTTCTGGGTTGATCCCTGTCATATTCCTCTGCTTTGGAAGTTCCCAGTACTAGTCATGTGGAATTGCCGAAGAACGCCCAGAATTCCTTAATCAGTGCCTGGCCCAATCTTGAACAGGGAGGATGGGAGGCCACTTCCACTTCATCCTGCAATAGAGCTCAGAACTGAGAGAAGTAGGAAGCAGGCTGAGGGCTCCCTAGGAGCTTTTGCTTTCTAGATTTACGAGCCCCATTTTATCACTTGGTCCTAATACTTTCCAGGATCATCCTCAGCACTTTGGACACATTTTTTTCTATCTTTTTTTACTTTTGGGTAATTTACTATGTTGATCTTAAGCTTCTGTGCTTCTGAGAACACATTTTACCTAGGTCATTAAGAAGCAAAAACCCTAGGATAGCTATGAACCATGGTATCGTATTTGGGGTTTGTGGTGGTTGGAATAGGAATGATCTCCATAGGCTCATGTGTTTGAATGCTTGGTCCATAGGGAGGGGCACTATTAGGAGGTGTGGCTTTGTTGGAGTAGGTGGGGCCTTGTTGGAGGAAGTGTGTCACCTTGTTGGAGGTTGGCTTCGAGGTCTTATGTGTTAAAGCTAGGCCTAGTGATACAGTCTCTTTCTACTGCCTAGAGATAAAGATGTAAAACTCTCAGCTCCTTCTCTAGTACCATGTCTGCCTGCATGCAACCATGTCCTGCCATGATGATAATAGACTAAATTTCTGAACTATAAGACAGCCCCAATTAAATGTTATTCTCTATAAGAGTTGCCATGGTCATAGTGTCTCTTCACAGCAATAGAAACCCTAACTAAGACAGGGGTCTCCTTAACAATAGAAATAGGAAAACCAGGTCTAAATGGAGACATTATAATAGAACTTAGACCAAATTCATTTATCAAAAACAGTCTTACCTTGAGTTAGTGTATATGGTCACAGAGAGTGTGAGCAGGAATTGGCAACTGATTTAATTTACTTTATAACCAGAGAACACCATCATCATATGAAAACAGAAGCAAAGAGAGATGGGATGTAGGTCAGGTGTCAAACACTTTCCTAGCATGCACAAGATCTTGGTTCCACCGCAGTACTGAAAAATAAGCATATAAATAATAATAAAGAAAACAAAATCTAGAAACTCCCCTTTCAAACTTCCTTTTTCCTCAGACTTGCCTTCCTTTTTTTTTCTTGTTGTTGTTGTTGTACCGCATTCTCTGCCATCACTGTAACAAATGCTCCCCTTCCCTGGCTCCTCCTCCTTTCTCATCCTTTTATCCTGAAGATAGAGATGTCTCTTTTCCTATCTCTCCACAAATCTGCTCTCTCAGAGCCCACAAAAGACCTTCCAAATGGCTAAATCCTAGAAGGTGTTTTAAACTATATTTTATTTTTACCTGCTTTGAAAGTTTCTGCTTCTTTTAGGCATTTTAGCAATTTTCATTTTCCCTTCTTTTTCTCTATTGCATTATCAACTCCTTCTGCACATACCTTTAACCAAGGAACATCCACACCGATGTAATGTCTCCTGTGTCCTGCATGTCACCACGGGAAATCACTTTCTGTGCCTGAGACCCAGAATTTCCAGAGCTGCATCTTTGCTCCAGTGCTCACCACCTTGTCCCAATCTCCCTTATTTTCTTATTTCCTGTCCCTGTCACCAGCAGCTGTTCAACTGCTGACATAGGAAGCTCTGATCTCAAACCTTTCTTTAATTTTTTTTAATATGTCTTCTATCCAAAGGACAATTCCTCTGTAACCTGGAACTCCCACGGCTCTCCCCTCTTCCTCTTATTCCCTTTGATACTTATCATGGCTTCTCTACTAGATGTCTAATGATTTATCATCTGTATTCTCCATCAGAATGCAAGCCCAGAACTACAAACCCTGTGTCTAGAGCAGTGCCTGGCATTTACCTGATACTCAGCAGATAGCTGTGGAAGGAAGGAAAGGAACTTGTTTCTTCTACCTCAGATCTAGTCTTGGGAACATTTTGAAATTCTGTTGTTTGCTTCTTGGAAGTCTCTTTCTTTTCCTGCTACACTGTCGGGAACTAGGACATCCTGATTCCAACACTGACCTGGCTCTCTGGGGGACCTCTTTCTGAGGCTGTCTTCTTAGATGACACAAGTAAATCTCCCTTCCTATACATAGTCTCAATGTCTCCTTCCTCTACATGGACCCTAAGGCCACTGAGACCTGCTTACTGATGTGTGCCTAACAGCCTAGACAATCTCTATCTATCTATCTATCTATCTATCTATCTATCTATCTATCTATCTATCTATCTATCTCTCAGCAAAGGTATACAGGCAGCCATGGCTTTATCAAATTTAAGAAAAATGGTTCAGCGGAGGAGTGTGGAGAAAGAACACAGAAGAGAGCTGAAGAACTGGGCACCAGTGGTCCATCCTGTTGAAGGAACATGTAGGATTGGAGACTGGAGTAGCTGGGACAGATTCCAGAATGAGTCATGACAATAGAGAACAGCTACACAGCAATGGGAGGGGCTGGAGAGAGACAAAAAGAAAAAAGTCTATTCATGCTGAAGTGAGATAGGATTTCCACACTTGTCTACATCTAAAGGCTAAAAATAGGCACATTTGGGGGAGAAAAGTAGTGAGGAATCTTCTACTTCTACTGACGTGGGCTATAAGAAGCGAGGTTTGCAGGGACGGGTGTGCCTCACTCTGGGTGGTAAAATTAGAAAACATTTATTTTGGGTGCTCCAACCTTCACTCCTCTTCACCCTCAGCGTACTCTAGTTTTCTCTACACTGAAAACTTCGAGTCTGATATATTTATCCACATAAAGTTAGAAGGTATAATGTGGTCATTTTACACAATGGCAAAAGACAGTGTGGAACCAAAGACAGCAACCAGAAGTATATATAAATGCATGTGATGTACAGAAAAGTCACATTTCTGTCTCAGTGAAAAATATGTGACACAAACAGCTCATGGAGAGGAAAGGTTCCTGTTAGTTCATGGTTTCAGAGATCTCAGTTGGTGGTGGCTTCATCCTGCTGCCTTTGGGCCTGGTGCAAGAACACACCATAGTAAGGATTGCAAGGAAGGAAAAAAATGCTCATAGTCATCAGAAAGTACTAGAGAGAGAAGAGGGACAAGGTTCTCAATATCCCCTTCAAGGCACACCCTCAAGCCATCTAGCGTCTTTTTCGTCCCCACCACTGAATGTTCTATCCTGCCCTACTTAAGCCACTCTCGGGGCCAAGGCTCGATTTCCTGGGTCTTGGAGGAACATTCCAGATCATGCGATAGTAGATGTATATCCACTACATCAAACACAGGGCTAAGTACACTGGCTACCCAACCAATACTTGAGTTGATGTTCATGGAAGTATTATTTATATTATCAAACTCTGGGAGCAATCTAAACATCCAGTGTTGGGGGAAGTGCTATGGAGGCATCTATAGGAGAAATATAGAGCTATTTAGAGAGCTTTTCTCATGGCTGCAGGGAAATGCTTATATGCCATTAGGAAAAATCAGCAGGCTTCAGATTGCTAGTAGAATGTGCTAATTATAAAAACTGTACGCAAGGCTAAGGAGGTAGTTCAGAGTGTAAATTGCTTGTCTTGCAAGCTGGAGTTCTTGATCTTAATCTCCAGAAGCCAGTTTGGTTTGTTTGTTTAAGCCAGGTACGGCAGTGTGCTTGGGAGGCAGAGACAGGCAGGTCCCTAGAGGTCCCAGCAAGTCTAGGTTACTGGATGAGGGCTCCAGGATAGTGAGGGATGCTTCTCAAAAAAGGTGGACAGTGCCTGAGGAACAACACCCAAAGTTATCTTCTGACATCTACACACACACACACCTACTAATATACATGCTGCACACACATGCACACCTGCACCACACACACACACACACACACACACACACACACAATTGTTTGCATACGTAGAAGACTTAGGAAAATTGTGGATATCTTTAGAATCTGTGGGGCATAGAGATACTCTTTGAGCCTTTATGTTTTTCTGTATTTTTGAACTGTTTATAATCAGTGTAAGGTAAATATTACAAAAAGTGAACGGGGAAATGTTCCTAGGGGAGAAGAGAGCGCTTCCCATGGATCCCTGGAAACCCCAGCACCTGATGTGGTCTATTGGGTCCATTTTAGAGGAGAGAGGAGAGCTGGAGGGTGACGGATCAGCCAGCAGAAGGTGGTTTTCCTAACTACTATAGCACCAAGGAGCCTGCCCTGTGAAATAAATGGGAGGGCATATGGGTGAATTGATGCTTTCCTCCGTTGGAGGATGTCACTGTGCAAGGCTAACATAGTCAAGACCCTTCCAGAACACCCTCATCTGTCTTTCTTGTGCAACTCAAGCCCTGTTCAGGTGCGAATGTGTGCTGATTTGCTCTGCTCCCCATCCCTTCTTTTAACAAACAAGGCTGGCTGATTAATGGAAGTCTTTGGGCTGATAGCTCAGTCATATTGTTGAAGAACTGTTGCTCCTATGCCCTAATGCCTACAGAAAAGTCAGAGAGGAAGATGGTGTGGGGGGGGGGAGGGCGGGGGGGTCAGTATTCCAATACTAGTCAACAGTTTCTGGTTATTTCTGGATATTACTTCTGACTGGCTTCCCCACCCCCACTTTGGAGATCTGAGATGTGCTACTGTGTGAGTTGCTCCCTCTGTGGGAAGGTAAACCTCATAGCCCAGAGAAAACAAACAAACAACAAAACAAACCTCCGCAACCTTCGTCTCTCTCCAAATTTCCATTTTCCTTCACTGAAAAAAAATAAAGCCATATGCTTCCTATTGCTACGACTTTAGTAACTAAACGGGGAGATTCCACAACTTTGAAAATCTAACCCAAATCAAAAATTCTTTTCTTTCTTTTTCCTTTGGTAATTATTAAAATGTTCAGATTCCTGATTTAGGAACGCTGGAGGGTAGAAGGATCTGCGAAGGCATGAATGAAGGAAGGAAAGGGGTGGAAAGAAGAAATCCCAGCTCAGCCTGCAAGGCTGCGCGTGAAAGAGCCCGGTTCTCCGCGATAATTCCAGGCCGCGTTTTGCAGGCGACCGCATCTGCCTCCCCTGTCTCTTACCTCCTGGATGTGAGGAACTATTTGTGGTCGGCGTGGTGGAAGGACACAGTGAGGTTCTCACCTCCGCCCCCCGCCCGTCGCTCGCATCCCCAGTTCCATCAAAGCCAGCCCGGGCCAGCGCAGGGATCTCCGAGTTGCCAGTGTGCTGAGGCTGGGACTGTCACTCATTCTCCGCTCAGCGCGTGAACGCAGCTCGGCAGTGGCTGGCAGGAAACAATTCTGCAAAAATAATCATACCCAGCCTGGCAATTGTCTGCTCCTCGGTCCGTTGCTCCGCCGCCGTCCACAGTCGCTAGCAAGGGGAAGGCACAGAATTTACCGCGGCCAGAACATCCCTTTCAGCCTGCAGTTTACAATGCTGCGAACTACGGATCTCATCTGGACTTTGTTTTTCCTGGGAACTGCAGGTACATTTTTATTTTCTAAAAATTTTACATCTGGTTTGCTAATTGTCCACTTGCCCCTGTCCTTCCTCCCTCTCCTCGAGGAGTACGGTTCTTTTGGAGGGTTTTTTGTGTAAGATTAAGACCTAGCATTTTCACTGAGCTGAGAAGAGAGCGCATCGCATCGTCCTTGCTGTCCAGCCAAACCCGTGCCCTCCGGGACGGCGCTGGACGCGGTTGCTTCCCCGCTCGGTGGCTGCTGCGCACGCCCTTCCCACTTGTGTGCCCGCGGAGGTGGGACAGGGGTATGGGACCGGGATGCTGTGGTGATAGGGAGCGCTGCTTCTCCTTCCCCGAAGGCGGGCGGTGGGGATGAGCGACTCGGGTGGTGTCGCCCCCGGGCTCATCTTCTACCAAGAGGGGCTTGTCAAGCTTCGGGAAGAGTGAACAATAAGGCTGGGCAGCTTCCCCTTATCGTTTCTTCCTGGGGTGTGATAAAGTGGGGCTTGCCGCCTTCGTGTACTCCCCCTTCTTCCCCGCCCCGAATAACGGTTTGCAAAATGGGGCAACCCTGGGCAGCACCGCAGGGCCGTGTGGTCGTTCCTGCACCCCCGTGCAAATGACGTTAGTTTTTCATTTGCCAAATTGCTGGGTAGTTGCAAAGCCTGCCCTCGGCCGGGAGCACGGAGGGATGGGAGGGTCCAGCGCCGCGTTTTGACAGGAGGAAATGCAGAGGGGCGGAGGGCGAGGAGGGCGTGATCCGAGCTGCCTGGTGTGTGTGTGTGTGTGTGTGTGTGTGAGAGAGAGAGTGTGTGCGCGCGCGCGCGTGTGCGCGCGTGTGCCTTTACACGCACGGCGAGCTCAGGGTTGCGCGGTGCCAGCGAAGAATGGCAGGTAGCCAGCTGCCCGAGACACCTCGCCCCAGTCTCCTTTCTCTGGGCGATGTTCCTGATCCTGGCAAAGTGTGAACAATGGGGCGCTCGGGAGAAAGACCAAAGCAATGCTGTCGCGGGTGGCGGGGGCTGTGCCGCCGCCCAGAGACTCTCAGCATCCTGGAGGATGGGGGGCGCATTGCATTTTGGCTATTTCCATTTCGTCTTCCCTGGAAAATTCTTCAGTGTGCCCACCCTCTTCTCCAGCTGCTCCCCTTACACCACCCAAGGATTTGCGCTTTGCGTCCCCACGGACTGGGAGAGGGGGAAGAAAAGGGCGCTGGGGCCGGGCGGAGAGCTGGGTGGGATGGGCCGACAGCTGGGGCGGGGGGCGTGTGCTGCCAAGCACCAGCTGAAAGCAGGCTAGGCGTAGGGGGCAGCTCGTGCCTGTCGCTTCTGTCAAATGTGGCAGTACCTGTCCTGGAGCGCTGAGCCCTGGGTGGGGAGTGCACAGGGCGGCCCCGGGAGCACCCAGCGCGCCCCCCTCCGTGGGCAACAGGAGAGCAGAGCTGGGCCACCGCCTCCAGCCAACTCCGGTTGGCGACCAATCAGATCGAGGCTGGCTGGGCGGGAAGCCGCGAGAGGCTTTTATTGCGGCGCGGGTGGCGCCCGAGCTGCCAAGACGGTCTCCGGGTGTTCTAGCTTAACGGTCTCGCTCGCCTCCCGCCGGGAGAGACCCCGCCCTAATACTGTCCCTAGCTGCCCGGCAGTTTCTGGGGGCATAAAATGGGGGAGGAGATGGGCACTGGAACATCTCTTGATCCAGCCAGCTCATGCTTGTTCACTCGTGTCTCTTTCACGCTGGCTTGTAGCATCCCGGCTCCCCCTCCATGGTTCACAGTTGTTCCCCAGCGCTTTGCCTGCAAGCGCAGAGGACAGTAGCCCCCAAGCTGTGGCCCGGAGCGCAGACGCGCGCGCGTGCGCTGACCCTCTGGCCAAGGACTAGACGCTGGACTGGAGGGGCGTGGCGAGGCGTGGCAGGGCGTGTCTTGACAGGGAGTGCCGACTGGCTCATCGCTACCACCAGGCCCAGGACTGGCAGGGGCGTTCCCTTCTCTGTGGTGCTTTGGGTGACCCCCTTCTTAGGGTGTGTTTATTGAGACTTTCCTTCTGGATAGGAGCGTGACAATGGAGACTTGGTCTTCCATGATGCATCTTTTTAGGATCTCCTGGTGGTCTTCTCCATGATGGAGATGGGTGTAACCCTCAGGATTTGGATCCCGCGTGGAAGCTGAGAGAGAGAATCCTATACTGGCGTGTTCCCGGATGCTCAGGCAAGGCTGGCATCCTGACTTGGGTTCCCTGAAACGACAGCATCCTTATTCTGCCCCTAAGACCAGACAGTGACGATGAGAAAGAAGCACATACTAGACTGTTTAACAAAAGAAAGAAGTGGTTTTACAAAGAGAATTTTCAATTAAAGTGTTGTTTCTACCAGCCTAAAAATAAATCCAGAAAATTAAAGTCAAAGGGTTATGTGCATATTCCCTCCCCGTTTTGGGCTGCAAATGTTGTAGGGTATCCACAGACAATGGTATAATTAAACTCTGTTATTGGTGCACGTGAAAATTTAGATATAAGGAATGCTAACCTTAGTGCTCCTCAATGAATATCCTAACGCATAGCGAACGAATCAGGTGCTGCCGAGTCTAGCTGTAGGTGTCTTCTGTCCCCGTAGGAATAAAAGGACAGGTTGCATAATTGGATAGTAAATTTGTGTCTCTTGAATGTTGGTTGGTGGAATGACGTGCTTGAATGATCTGAAATGGTTAAAACACGTGCTTAGTTGAAAATTTTAGTCCTTTGCTAGTATAGCCTATAAGAGTTAAGGAATAGGTAGAAATTGTTTTCTAGCAAGATAACACTAGGCTTATAAGAAAGAATAAATTTAGTACAAAAGGCAAAATACACATAACATATATCCAATGTTTCTTGCTAAACAATTGAAGATGCATTTCATTAGTCTGTTGTAAGAGCAACAGATCTCTATTTTTTACACTGATTTTCATATTATAATGGGAAATGTGAAGTTTGAACAGAATTTAAAGGACCATAATAAAGCTATACTTAATATGGAAAACCTTTTACCACTCCTGATTCTTTCCAAAGACATGTTGCTGTCAGTAAATTTTAGCACACTTAAAAGCACTGAAAACAGCTGAGAATTCGTTTAAAGATTAAAGACAAATGGAGATTATAATCCTGAATTGTGGAAATATGGCCCTGCATTTATTTCAGTTTTTCTGTAAGGTGAGTTTTATGGTGTTGTTTCTGTTCAGCTTTGGGGGGGACAGGATCTCTATATAGACCTGGCTGACTTGGAACTCACTATCTAGACCAGGTTAGCCTTGAACCTTTCCAGGATCCTCTTGCTTCATCTTCCCAAGTACTGATATAGCAGCCATGAGCTCCGCCATGACAAAAGTCATGAAGATCTACCTGCCCTGCCAGGTTCTCATTTATCCCATGCTGCCATGTTACTGCATTTCTCTTCCACCAAAGGACTGAACTTAAACTTGGGACTTGGGACATTCTTTCTAGGTACCTTTACCCCGGCTCTCTCTCTCTCTCTCTCTCTCTCTCTCTCTCTCTCTCTCTCTCTCTCTCTCTCTTTCTCTCTCTCTGTTGTTCTAAACAGGATTTCTCTGTGTATTTCAGGCTGTCCTGGAACTCACTCTGTAGACCAAGCTGGCCTTGAACTCACAGGTCCACCTGCCTCTGCATCCCGAGTGCTGGGATTAAAGGCATGTGCCACCACCGCCCGACTAGGTCTCTTTCTTTTTAACAATACTATGTTAGAATAGCAGAAAGCTGTACCTCAGGTCTTGGCTTATGAAAGCAGTTTTTCCCAGGTCTTTCCATGTCAGTTGGTTAAACTAAGAATTTGCTCATTTAATGGGTGAGTATGGCCTAGTAGGTCCAAGTATTTGTCACCAGGACTGTTGATCTGAGATGGATCCCCAGACTACACATGATAGGAGAGAGGACTAATTTCTGCAAGTTGTCCTCTGACCTTACACATACGACAAAAATAAATACATGTAAGAAAAAAATCAAGGCAAATGCCTTCCCACCCCCCCAAAATCAACCCAACAATATCAAGAAAAATTAAGGCGTTGGTGTGCTATTTGAAGCAGATATGGTTATTGACTCCAGTCAGCAAGTAATCCAAGGGAGAAATTAGTTACGGGGAGCCCCCGCTTCTAAGAGCCTTTGAAGTGCTTCCCTTTGGAGTATACTTACCATTAATTGAATTCTTCTGATAGGTAATCTATAACTCAATGTAAATAATCTCTAAATTTTCCTGTCACTGGGAACAATGTCTTAATTGCCTTTCAAAATAAATAGCACTATTTTGTCAGTCAGAATCTGATCTTTACTACGACAGATGTTTTTCTTCTTGCCAGAACTCAGTTTCTTAAATCATAGATAGCATTTGTAAACTTCACACTGCTTGAGAAATGGACTTTGGGATTTCTGGTGCAACCACTTTATTTATTTATTTTGAAATGATGAAGGAAGGCCATGTTTCATATTAGCTTGATGAATTCCCCCTATTTGCATCGTCCGTGTTAAAGAACTGTGGCCACTTTCCAGACTGCAAGTGGCTTCAGTGTTGCTGGCAGACCTCCAAAGGTATTTTACGGTCTTTCCCAACTTTGTGGGAAATGAGTGATTGAGTACCTGTTGCTGAAGAACATTTGAACTTTCTCTGACAATCGTGGGTCTGTGATGACAGAGACCAGAACCAATTGACAGGGAAGCAGGAGCTACACCTGTCCCCATCTATCTGCTGAAACAGTTGAAGCTTGGGAGGGGACAAAGGCACTTGTAAAACACTCTCCTGTACTGTTGAAGTGTAGAGCTGTAGACATGTAAATGCTTTGTCGTATCAAGATAAATATTTGAATGCAAACTCCACAATGGATAATCCTTCAGTTTGGTGATCTAACAAATCTATAGACTACGGAATGTATGGAATTTTAAAGAGAAAGTCAGGAAGACCAAGGCTCAGATACCTTTTGCTAGAGAGGAAAAATTCTGAGTAAAATTAAATAGAGAACTGTGTGCGCTCTTTAATATACTCCCCAGGTCTCATCAATATTGTGAAAGATAGCCTCATAGGAAGGGCAGAATTTCACAAGGAGTCTTCTGAATCCTAATGATTAGGTTTTATGAGGCCTGGAGATTTTTGTATTTAAAAATATTTTAGCAAGAATGTTTTCGATAACGGTAGATATGCTTGCTCCTGTAGGACACTGGCATATAGAAGTCAATCTGAAGGTTCTGACTATGGCCTCGCCACCTCTAGCCCTTTGTGTTATTGACTCCTGAAGCTGATGCAGAGGGATGTAAATGATCTGGCATTGGCAGCACTGCCATTGTGCCCTCTCGTTTCAGGCTGTTGAAACACTGTCTCTCAGCTGCAGATTCTCATTAGGAACAGTGCCTTTTGATGTTGGTCTGGGTGCCAAATGGCGGCCTTTCAGGCAGTTTCAATACATTGTGCTTAAACTGCTCTTAGACCATGTCTACAGGCAGCCACTGAGTTAACTGGTTTTCAGTTAGGTTGACACACTTCTTCCTCCCTGTGGTAATAATTTAGCTTCTAAGCAATCAGTGACTTAAAAAAGATTGCAGTGGAAGGACCCTCTCTCATATATGGGGCATCCAAGATTTTAATGGACCTGTTGTGCGTTCTTTCCATCTTGACATATGTAATGCTTTCTTGAATGTAAAGATCACGTGGCTGATGTGACTTCAAAGCCTTGTGCATAACCTGCATCCTACTACATACTCACTGAGTACAAAGCCTTTGATTGCCGCTTCTCCATTGGTTTCTTATTAGCTCATCATTTCACAGCATTCCTGGTAATTTCACACTGTTTGAGATCCTGTTACATATTCTCTTAAACAGTGGATCAGATATGTTTATCAGATGCCAAATTTTAACTATCAGCTCTGTGGGTGGTCAAACTGGAGTGTGATGATGTAATTTTTGCTATCAGGGAAGCCCTGTGATGAGTACTCCAGCTTGAAGATGAGGAGAGGTACCCAAACTGGGTTGAAGCTTCAGCCACCTTGAGTGGGTTATGTTCCACCTTTCAATTTCTTCTCCTGTGAAATGGGAGATATTAGTATGTCTGTGTGATGGAGTCCTGACTATTTTGGGAACCACAAGAATTCAATGGATGTGAACTGGGAGTATTAAATGAGGAGAGTGGGTGTATCTGAAGCTAGAAAGGGTACTTAGACACGATGCTGTCTTTTCCAAAGATGTTAACGAGAGCACTGGGAAACCATGGCTTTGCAAGTGATCAGAACCAGAGTTGAAGAAATGGTTGCTAAGTGTCCAAGCTCGGCTGTGTTGTCTTTGAATATTTTAGGAGAAAGTGGTTCGATCATAAGATGGAAAGCCATGAGTGTAAGGATGGATCTAGGTGCCATGGGCCATAGAGGTTAAAAATTTTGAGCCTCTGCAGAAAAATCACAACCCCCTTGCTTTTTGCAAGGATTTAGAAAACACATGACCATGAAAAGACATGGCCAGGTCCCCATCTCTTAAGGACTTAGAAGGCACTGATGTAGTGGCAGGGCTCTGGAAATCTCTGGTCTTGCTTTGGCAATTGTGCTTTGGTCTGTATGGATCTACATAGGATATAGGTGAACAGTTCCAGCTTGTTGAACATGGTCCTTACACCAGTTGCATTGCTTTCAAGCTTAGAATCACGTATCAAAATCAAGGTTATTTTTGTAAAGAAGCCACTTGACCTTTGTTTTCCAGAGACTCTGAAGTGAGATCTAAGGTATTCTACAATTTCTCACTGCAGGTATTTTTGTAAATTACCAACTCGAATAAAATAGGGTAATTGCTATGCTTATTCAAGTGAATTAGACATAAATACCCAACTGCCTGGGCAGGAAGTAGCCCTGCAAACGAAAGGTGGCTTGGGAAGGAGGCTGTAGAATTTGTTTTGGGTAGCTAAAAGCAGATAACGTGGAATACAGTACCGATCATTATATCTTAACCATCAGTATGTAGTTTATAGAACCATTGTATCATTTGATTTTCATATCATTTATCTGGCAAATATTTACTAAGGACTTGCTCTGTGCCTGTATTGGAATCAGAGTGGTCAGCTAAACATATCAATGATGTTTCTATGCAGTTCCTAGGTGAACAGTGCAGAAGAATACAGCTGTTAATCAAGGAAAATGCACACACACACACACACATTTATAATGATATTTTGGTAAGACCTAAGGGAGGGGGCAGGGCACTGTGGGAGTGTTTAGTAAGAGGAAATCTACTTCTTATTAGATGGTCAGGGAAATGAAGGCAGCATTTAAACAACTGTCAAATAGAAGAGACAGATGGTATTCTCATTTTAAGGCATGACTGATGGGCTGCTTTGAACAAACAATGAAGAGCAACAGGCAAAGCCAAATTCCTTTATCTAATAAAAATTCCTAACATCTTGAGGTCAAACAATGTCAGAGATTGTACCTGGTTTTAGTTTATAAAGTTAAGAGGGATGTGCTTCTGTTTCCAGAGCTGTCTACCTTACAAATAGAGATATGAGTCCATGGGTTTTTTTGGGGGTTTTTTTGTTGTTGTTGTTTTCTAATAAAGGAAACAATCGATTCTGCCTGGGGCTCCTTGAGCTCTGCTTAGGAGATGAGTTTGGATGAGATGAGAGGGAGTAGGGAAAAGAGATGGTTCAAAAAGAGCAAGCCACCTGAGCAAAATATATGCAGTTGGGTTTGGGGAACAGGGTCAGGGTAGGACCAGAAAGAAGAAGAAAGAAAAAAAAAACCAAGAAAATTAATTATTGAAGTGCGACCAGCCCATAATTTCTATGTATTGACTACATTTACTTCTTTTCTAAAGGATAGTTTGAAAGCAGGTAGCCTTGGAAAAGCATAACAAACTTGCCTGCTATGGCTCTACACTGATGAGTCCCACCAAAGGGAAGAGGCGTGGTGCAGGGACATTGTGGGCAGGTTTGGGTTTTGCACATCTGCTAACCACACTGACATTTTGTGCATTCTCCCCTTTCTGAGCTTGTGTCCCTCTGAAGTACTGAGCTCCTGATGCTCATACCACTCTCTAGGTTTTGTTTAGCTGAAATAAACAGTAAGTATGCAATAAGTTCTTTTAAAGCATTTAGTTCATCTTGAGGCAATAGATTTTATCTAAAATGTGTGCTTAAAAGAAGTTTGCTGTGCCTGCCTTGTGCATAACTCTGAGTGAGAGGCTGGAGAAGATAATAAAATAAGTTGGAAACTACTATTTTGGCTCTGTAGAAGCTTCCATGTGGTTACAAAGGAAGTTCTAACTTAGTTCCCATAGTTAAGATATGGAAGATGCTGTGTGACCAGTCCCTAAGTGAAGGAGCCAGGTCACCCTACTGGGATAGGCAGAAATCTCCTTGGTTGCTTTGAATCTCTGAAAAGGGTGTGGAGGATTGAGAACATGATCCAGGCCTCTAGGGACCACAGATCAGTAGGACAATGAGGACCTGTTTCTTCATGGAGATGGGACTGGAGGGAAAATTGCTATGAAGGGTGTTTAAGGCAGGCGTGCTGGGCCACATTAAAGTCTTAAGTGCTAGACAAATGAGATGTGTGTTTCTTGAGACGTGAAACAGTCGTTAAAAACAAACATTTTTGAGAGGATGATTGGGAATATGTAATGAAGTATGTGCTGCCTGGACTCCTTGTGAGGTTCACTCTGAGTTGGCAGAAAGATAGATAGGAACAATTAATTGGTAGAGGAATTTTGGTTTTATGTAGCACTAGATACAGTAGTTGGACAATCAGAGAGTTAGTGAAAAGATTTGTCCGTGTAAGATCAAATACATAATGAAGACCTAGAGCCTGAGAGAAGAGGACCCAGATAAGTTGATCCTCCGAGTTCAAGGAAGATGCTGGCTTTGTATAGTAGGAAGATTCAAGACAGAGAGAGGAAGCTTTGGGTTTACAGTCAAATGATTATGGTCTAATATTTGACTCTCTTATGACCAGATAAGTGAATTAATGGACATTATTTACCTTCTTTGAGCACTGATGTCTCCATTTCAATAGAATAAAATAGGAACATAAGTGTGAAACTCATTATAAATGAAAATACAACTCTACCCTTTATCAAGAGAAATATAGTTGAATGGTTTTATAAAAGGGTATTTTATTTATACCAGAAGCTCTGCTTAGTCTGAAGAAAACCACTGTGCTATATTTTATAAGGCAGCTAATTTTGAAAAGTGGTCATTCTAATGGCTTTGGAGATAGGTGGCAAGCCCAGGTGAGATGTCAGCGATAGGGAATCCAAATGAGGTCAGTGGTGTCCCCGAAGATGGAAGGTGCCTGAGAAAGACAGAGTTTCTTTATTTTCATCATTGTATTTTTAAATTTTGGAAGAGAAGGTCTCATTTTGTAGCCCAGGCTAATGTGAATCACATTTTTGACCTTCTGAGTTGTTGGGACTACAGACATAATGCCCAGCAAGAAAGACTGAGATGATTTATATATACGTTTTTTCGAGACAGGGTTTCTCTGTAGCTTTGGAGCCTGTCCTGGAACTAGCTCTTGTAGACCAGGCTGGCTTCGAACCCACAGAGCTTCACCTGCCTGACCCCAGAAAGCTTGTCTGTTTAGAAGGAAAAAGACAACTAGACAGCATCCAAAGCAAAATACGTAAGACTCTAACACATCACTAGCAAGATGCAGATTGCCTTAGAACTAGGAGTGGTTGGAGAGCTCTTCCCAATAGTTGAGGGGAACTTTAAAGGAGGGTTGGGGTGGGGAAGGTGGGTGAGGCAGTCTGGTATATGTACATTTGGGAGGTATCAGTACTGAGCCCAGCTAAAGAGATGATGAAGACAGAGGTGGTAGGAGTCTTCTTTTTTTGATTTCACTATACAGAAAGCATGATGAAGCACAATCAGTGCTCTGTAGATTCTTTCTCCTACACAGAGGTATTGATGTAGTATTTAGCATCCAGAATGATGTCCTGTCTATAATTCAGAAAATCATATCAACCAGTCTGGAGGGAACCAGATCCTAGTGGTGTGAACTGAAAGGTTAGATGATTCTCACGATGTGAAAGAAGGGTGAGGAGGTGGTAGGGATGATTATTATTTAGATATATAATCCCAGCTTAGTAAAACAACAAAACATCCCATTCCCTTATTCTCTCATCAAAACTGGAAGAGGAGAGCTTACATTTCATAGTGCATGGGTTTTCTGTAATAAGAATATAGTACTTTGTGTTCAGCTGTAGAACAAACAACGCTGTGAAAAGGAGGGCAGAAAAATCTCAGGTACCCGAGAGTGTGAAGAAGTTGAGACCCAAGCAGAAAGTTACTCGTTTTAGAGGAGCACAGTGATCTTAAAGTTGCTTCAGTTGAGCAGAGAAGTCCAAGGTCTTTGGAATCAAAGACTAAGGAATAGAATGATATCCAAGGCACTTGACAGGAAAGGACATAGGGGATGCTAAAGGGAGCAAAGATGCCACATTGGGTCATTGTCCTTTGACTGACTGTGCACCAAGACAAAAGAGCCAGAAATGGAAAAAGTTGCTGAAAAACCTTTGCAAGGGACAAATGAACAGGTCTGAGTGTTTGAAAATGATCATAGTCAGGGATGCCCACAGCTGCTGTTGTTGATAATATTAGACAATGATTCCTAGATAAAGTTGCTCTGTCTTCTTGTATAAGCATCTTTGATAACTATAACCATTATTTTTATTATTTTATTATGTATAAGAATGGTTTTGCCTCCGTGTATGTGTGTGCACCATGAATGTGTCTGATTCCCACAGAGATCAGAGGAGGGTGTTGGACCCCGTGGGTCTGGAGTTACTGCCAATTGGGAACTGTGATGCAAATCAAAGAAAGTCCTCTGTAAGAGCAGCAAGTGCTCTTAACCACTGAGTCTTGCAACCTGTGTTTCTCTGCCTCTAACAAGCCTCTATGACTGCGCATAGCAAGTTTTTATATTCCCCCTTTATTTCTTATTTATTTATTTATTTATTTGCGACAAGGCCCTATTCTTAATCCAGGCTGGCCTCAAACTCATGATCCTCCTGCCTCCACCTCAGTAGGGCTGGGTTACAGCCCTGAGCCACTGTGCCTAGCTTTAGTAGAATGTTGTGCTTTCTGCTGATTGGATGTCTTGTTTTTCACATCAGATCAGCAAAGGAGTGGCAAGAGTTGTGATTGGCAATTCTTTCCAATGGAATAAAAAAGATCACATTCACTTCAGAGTGTTTACTTTGCTTAGAAGAGATGGTGCCAAACACAAGTTAAGCTGAAGTTCCCCTACCAGGGTTATACTTAGGTGGCAGTCTGGCAGCCTTCAGGATCTGTTAGCCAGTGCAGGGTCATTCTTTTGGGTAGAGACCATGGGTCTTTAGTTTCAAACCTTCATTTCAGACTGTGGTTCTTTCCCTTTCCATGACCTCGGGCATTAGTTAATCCTTCTGACACTTGGTTTATTTATATGTGAGGGAGGGATAATAATACCTGCCTAATAGGGTTATTGTGAGGAGAACGTGAGCTAATTCATATAACTGTCTGGTACATAGTGAGCTTGGTAATATTTCGTCTTCCTTTCTTTTTGCTGAAGTTCCCAGTGAAGGACTATGCAATTAGTGTTGGGTTTAGATATTGATTATAATTAAAATCACATTTTTCTCATTTAGTTTTTATTTTCTGAGGTCTCAGGATCACCATGAGTTGTAGTTGAGGTAGATATACCACAGTGGATTGTGTCAATGTTTTAGCTCCTGTGCATGCAAATTCTAGTTGATTTTGACTTTGAGAAAAGTAGAATTTTAGAAAGCAAAAGCTGGGGAGATGGCTCAATAGGTGAAGTGCTTGCTGTATGAAAATAAGAAGCAGCGTCCCGATCCTCACCAGCCATGTGAAAGCTGGGCATGACTGCATGTACCTGTGGCCCCAGTGCTGAGGGCGGGGAGGACAAAGAATCAGGAAGGTCACTGGGGCCTCCTGGTCACCAGCCTAGACAGAAAATGGCACTCATGAGATTCAGTCAGAAACCCTGTCTCAAGGATCAAGTAGGAGAGTGATGGAGAACACCTAGTATCTTCTTCTGGTCTCCTCATGTGCATGTATCAGTGTATACACACATGTGTACAACACACAAAACATGCACAACTGTATTTGTGTGCATATTTTTCATACTATTTGAATAGACTCAATATCGAATTTGTCCATTTGCTGTGTTGGTGGAGCTATAAAACTTAGGATGTTTAAATAATGCTAACTGCTAAAGATCATATTGGTGACACTTCATTAGTCTCGAAGTCATTTGTCTGGCATGGCAACCTTGCTTCTTTGGAAGATGAAGAATGAATTGCCAAAATAGATGTCCCAAAGTCCAGGAATTAAATTGTATGCACTGGTCCCACAGGGAAGCTTTTAAATCTTTACTCAGAGAGTCAATCTATTCTTAATCAATTTCCTAGCTTCCATTTCATTTATAAGGGCTCTGAGGTTTGAATTTGAATCAAGGGACTTGACAGTTTGGGATATGCACACTGTTGGTAAAAAATATGTTATAGCTTGGCAAAAGAAAGGATTAAAAAAAAGTAGGAAAATCAGACCACAGATGAAAAACAGTAAAAGTAAAAAATGAAAGACCCCACCCATCACAGAATGCCAAAGGAGTGCCTATAACAAAACGGTACAAATAGGTATTCATAATATAGTGCAGTTGGAAGAGACACTTATGGTTTGTTACAAGGAGCAGGTGTCAGTCACATGGGTTCTATCATTTGTGCCTTCAGTCTTTAGCTGTGTGTTAGATGTTCACAGGGGTATGCCTGAGTTCAAGCTTCTGTACAGTTGGAAAGGCAAAGCAAATCTGGACTGGAATCCTGATGTCTTCATGAACTACAAATTGGGAAAAAAAAAGAGACAGTACAATGAAGCCTGCTCACCTGAAAATTCACCCGTGATACAGATATTCTTGAATCCCCAAAGATTTAGGACATATGTTAGTTCACATTCATTATTCCAGAGATACTTTGCTATACAGCGATTTCTCAGCTTGGCTTGAAGTTCATAGCAGTAGGAGGACCAGTGTCCTTGTTAGTTTTGTTGTCAAATTGATACAAGTTAGTGTCACCCAGGAAGAGGGAACCTTAATTGAGGACCTACTTATATCAGGTTGGCTTGGAGAATTTTCTTGATGTGGGAGGGCTCAGATCACGCTGGGCAGTTTTACCCCTGGACAGGTCATCCCAGGAGGTCTAAGAAAGGTAGCTAAACCTGTGCCTGAGAGCCAGCTATGTAAGTAGTGTTCCTCCATGATCTCTGTCTCAGTTCCTGCCTCAGTTCTCTGCCTTGACTTCCGACCATTACTTCCCTCAGTGATGGACTCCAATCAGGATGTGTGAGCCAAGTAACTTTTTTCCTCCTCAAGCTGATTTTGGTCATGGTGTTCACCACAGGAATAGAAGGCAAACTTGGTTAGTGGGTCAGCCAAGTCTTCTCTGCTGAGCTAAAGTACATTTTAAATGAAAAGCACCAACCTGGTCATCATTTGGAATTGCTTAGCTTGTATTATTTTTCTTCTTTATTGAAATTAACTTCATTTTGTCTTTTAGCAAAGTGATATGACTGCAAAGAACTTGAATAGTTCTATAAGATATGGAATAAAATGCAATCGACCTGTGTCTAGCCCCCTCGGCCCTCCTCAGCTCTTCCATCCCATACTTTGACTCTCCCAAAGCATCCATTTTCTAAATTTCTTGCCTCTGTATTTATAGTTTATCAATCTTCCTATTAAAGTATTGTTACCTTTTTCCTGTCAGGTATTAGTGCTTACACATCACATTTCCACCTCTTCCCTTTCCCTGTGTCTCACAGAACACCTCTTTTTGGTTAAACTATTATAAGACCACACAAACGTTATCACACTGGAGCCTTGAATAATGCCTTGCTTTTTGTCTCTTTTGTTATATAACTTTATGTGTGTCTGGGAATTTGCAATGGGTTCAATTTTCTTTGGTTATTTTTCTGTGTCTGTCACTAGATATCCTCAAGTTTGTGGACTGCAGCCGAAATCTCTTCTTGAGACATTCAAATATGTTGTCTTACTGGTGCCTTTTGGGGTTATGTTCTAGACTCATTCTTTAAGTTGTTGCTTTTTATAGGCTTCCTGTAGTTAGTTTAGATTTACCTGGTATACAATTTTCTAGATTGAGCATTGTTTTTCCCGTGGCCTTTGAAGGTGTTGCTTCGTGTTTTGAATGTTCAATGCTGTACTGGCAAAGTCCATAGCCATCCTGATTCCTACTTTTTAATTTGATGCTTCTCTACTTTTTCTCTGGCAAAATTGAGGATCTTCTCTTTGTCTAACTCTGTTCTGCAACTTTTTAATCATGGGATTTTATGTAGGTTGACTTTCATATTGGGATTGGCTCTTGCAGACTATTTTCATCTGGATAATAGTCCTGTGAGGTTATATGGTTTACTTCCGATTTTCTTTGTTTGTTTCTTTTATTCTTTTTTCAGAAGTTAAATTCATTAATTTTTCTTAATACTCTTTTCCTTGTTGTATATTTTTTATTACATTTCCCTGTGCTTCTTGAGACCTTTTTCTGGAACTTTCTATTCTGCTAACCTTTTTGATTTCTAGGAGCTCTTTGCTGTTGTGGGAATGCCTCTTTCAGTAGTATCCTCTTTCTTGTTGCAGAACTGTACCGTTTATATGGCAGAGGGTTGGGAGACTTTGCTTTCTGTATCATCTTTCTGTTCTCCAGGCTCATGTTTATTATGCTTTAGTGCCTCCTTTCATGTTTCATGTATCATTTAATTCATCAAATGATGATAATCCTCGGCTGTGATTAGGAGTCAGACCCTGAAAGGCTGCACGGTGCCATGTGGATGGGCTTGGGCTGCAGGGTGATGGTGCAGAGACCTCTGGGATGTTAGATGGAGATCTACTCATTTGTACATACGTTTCCTCTTGGCCTACTTGGTTTAAGAAATTCCAGCAGTCAGATTCCTGTCTTTCTCTAAGTGGAAGAAATGTGTTGGGTGTATTTTCTTTCTGGATTCCAGTTAGTCCCCTGTTTGAGAAATAGCACCTTTACCCTAATTAATGCTTCTTAGCTCCTCTGGTGTACTTTCGTCGTCAATTGAAATGCAGACTTCTGTTGAGATAGGAAAGATGCTTGGCTGATATCTTCTGTAATTTACAAGTAAGTCTCTCTGTGTGTGTGGGGTGTGTGTGTGTGTGTGTGTGTGTGTGTGTGTTCATGGGTATGCACATTTGGGAAGTTGAAGTTAGAGGAAAGAGAAACTTCTAGCAGCCTGCCTAGGTTCCTAATCACTACCAGCAATGCAGGCTTTTGAAATCTTTTGTCCCACACATTTTAGTGTAGATTTGTTGAGATGGAAAGAAGCTGGCAAAGTTATTAAAACAAAAGATAGATGCTTGGGGGTACATCAAAGACAGAAACCCTAAGAGAGGCTCGTGAAGGCAGTTTCAAGGGATTCTCAGTTCAAAGTGTAAAGGCCAGCCATAGGCTTTTGAGGAACTTTTATGAACGTAAAGTTCTCCAGTGACTTCAGGGTGGCCCGAGAGTCAACAGTTCTTGGATATAAAGCCCTGGGCTTGGCAGCAGTGCTGTGAACCAGGAGAGCAAGTTTATGTCTGTGCATACAAATGGCCTCCTCTAAGACTTGCTAGGCAGTAGTAGGTTTATTAGAGACTTTCTCTTGACCTAGTATGCCTGAAATAACTCCCGTGCTCCATGAAGCTACCCTGGGAGTTGGAGGTAAAAGAGAAGTGTACCTAGTAAGTTCGTGAAGGCCCCAGACCACATCCTATAGAACTTTTGATTACACTGTGGTATCTGTTCCGGTGGAATGAAAATGAAACCTTGAAGTGTCAGGAAAAGATGATTAACATTCACTTGCTCACCTCTCAGATTATCTTTTCCTTTTGTGTACTGAGCTTCAAGTTACTTGTAATGTCTGATTTTTATTTTTAAAAACCATCTGCCATAAGTGGAGCAAAGGGAAAGGGGGGTTGGTGCGTTGTGTTCTTTGAAGATAACAGAGTGAGAGTAAGTTGGTTAGCTGTCCTAGATTAGGATTGGACGTCATTTTGAGCTAAATTGGCTTTGAAATCAGAATTTAAATTGCCAGTCAGACTTAATTAAGATAACTGGGCATGAAGGCCACCCTTCTTCTTCCTCCAGTCTCACAAAAAGAATGCTTCTATTGTTTGTGCTTCTTTATAGCCAAACTATACTCTAAGTATTAATTTTTGAGGAAATTGTTTCACGTGGTAATTGACGTTGGAATTTAAAAGTGTTTTGTTTGTAAATAGGAAACCCGCATAATCATTTATTTGATTTTCTAAGGAATATTTAGAGTAGGTCCTTATACAGTCACTGGGAGGCAGAGCAATACATTGCTCTGAATTGCTCTTTTTTGCCCTGTACAGTGTTAAGAGTAAAGACATCTCAGTTACTTTATTCAAACTTAATATGTGCGGGGGTGGAGCTTGCTTAAGGAAACATGAATTTTAAATTCTGTCAACTATTTACTACTCATCTATGCTTCTGTTTTTAACATTACAGCCATTTATTTATTGTGGTTTGTGTGTGTGTGTGTGTGTGTGTGTGTGTGTGTGTGCATGTGCACGCATGTGGGGGGGGCGTGTGTGTGTGTGCCTATATGGAGGTCAGAGGACAACTCATGGGAATTGATTTTCTCTTTTTGTCATGTTGGTTCTGGGGCTTGAACTCAAGTAGTCAGGCTTGGTAAACTTGCTGAGCCATGTTGGCAGCCCTATTCATGCATTTGCAATTGCTAAACCTTTTGTTTGTGATAAACAGGTTAAATATGTACACTGTTAACTAGCTTGGCATAAGAGACTTACAGTAACATTGCTAATTTAGTTTTACTTTTCATCTTCTTCTATAGACTAAAACAAATTAATTAGCACCTTTGATCTTTTCGGCAATAAATTTTAACTTCAGATTGAAAAATGCCAAGAAAGAGAAGAAATCGAATCTAGAGGTGAATCTGGTAGTGTTGACCATGCACTTGGTGGCCTGTGGAGAGGAGACTGTAGGAGATGGACAGAGCTTCACAAGGAAGCAAACATGTCTTGATGACTTTACGGATGCCCTTGAACTGATGCTAACCTCCCTCTTGAGAATATGCAGATCTCTTCGATAGATAGAGTCCCATATCCTGGGATTTGGAACTGCCAGCACGGGCATGATGGGTTTGACATTGGCAGTGATTGGTATTGATCCAAATATAGTTTTGGAACAGCTTCACTGAAATTCAGTTTGAAGTGGTAAGTCACATCTTCCTCTTGTATATGAAAGCTATATCTACAGCTTTTACAAAAGAACATAAAATCAAATCTTGATGCTTAATATATTGATTTAAAAACCCTCATATCTAAAGTAAGACATTTGAGTTATTGATCATTTTGTTTAAAACAGTAATTGGAAATGTCAGGCACCTGGGTGATTGGGTTTTCTTCGTGGGGCACCCGAGGGGGAGTCAAATGATAAAGCAGACAAAACTTTCATTATGGATGATTTAATGATCGTGTCTGATAGGTTTGAATTTATTTCAAGACTCTGGGATTGAGGAGATGGTTCAGAGGGTAAAGTGCTGCAGCACAAATGTAAGGACCAATCCCGAGTACCCTAGCCCTAACCCAGTTCCAATCGCCAGTATTCAAATAAAGGCCAGACTTGGTGGTTCATATCTGCAATTCCTATACTCCTAAGGTGACATGGGAGGTGGAGACATGAGAATCCCCAGAAACTCACAGGCCTTTGATTTCCACATGTACTTGATCATAGTCAGGAGTGTGCACAGCATACACACACACACACACACAAACATCAAACACCACATTCCCACTGCAATGATTTGACTGAAAGTACTCTCATAGGCTCATAGGGAGTAGGAGGTGTGGTCTTGGAATAGGTGTGGACTTGTTGGAGGAAGTGTGTCACTGGGGGTGGCTTTGGGGTTTCAAATGCTCCAGCCGGGCCCAGTTTCTCTCTCTCCCTGCTGTTTGCTGATCTGGATGTAGAACTCCCAGATACCTCTCCAGCACTATGTCTGCCAGCATGTTACTGTACTTCCACCATGATCACAACAGACCAAAACTCTGAACCTGTAAGCCAGCCCTAATTAAATGCTTTCCTTCATAAGAATTGCCATGGTCACAGTGTTTCTTCACAGCAATAGAAACCCTAACTAAGGCAGAAGTTGGTACCAGGGACTGAAGTGTTGCTGTGATAGGCCTGACTGTGCCTTTGCTTGGAGGAATTTGCACTTTGGGACTTAGGACTAAGAAAGTTTAAGTGGGACTGAACTGTGTGGGTACAGCTCAAGAAGTTTCAGAGGGGAAGAATATTAGTATTGACCGAGAGACCATTCTTGTGATATTTTGGTGAAGAATGTGGCTGCTTTCTACCCTTGTCCAAAAGAATCTGCCTGGGGCTAGATTGAAGAGTTATGGATTAACAGCTTTGACAGAGGAGATTTCCAGGCAGCCTAGTATTTACTGTGTTACTTGGTGATGGTGGCCATACTTATATGGATTTGTGATGAAGAGGAGCAAGCTGAACAAGGAAAACTAATGAATGCGCAGTTTGAGGAGAAAAGGAGTACCAGGAAGTGTAATGGAGTCAAGTCCAGTGCTCAAGGAGATAAAGAGTTTAAAAAGAAATCTGATGCTAAATAGAATAAAGGGAGTGATGGACCCAAGACAAGACCTCACCCAGCTAAGCTTCCAACTTGTGAAAAGGAATTAAAGAAAAGCTTAGGCCTAAGCATGGTGACTCATGCCTTGCCTTCAACCCTAGCACTCAGGAGGCAGAGGCAGGTGGATCACTGACTTCAAGATCTGCCTGGTCCTCAGAGTAAATGCCAGGGCAGCCAAGTTCATCCAGTGAGGGAAATCACAGAAAACTGATGCAGATGTAAGTGAACTAGGGGGCCATGCTCTAGCCCCAGTAGGCAGTAGAACTTGGCAGTTTTGGACACATGGTTCTGGTTGTAGAGTCAAGGATACAAGAAAGGGGTTATGGAATCTCCCTGAGGATCATGGTGTCTTTTCGCAGCAATAGAAATCCTGACTAAGACACTCTCCCTTCAAGGTTTAAAAAAAAAGTCTGGTAGAAATAATACGTAAAATTTGTGACTAAAAATTATCTTTAATAAGTGTATATGTATGTGATTGTTATATGGATGTTTAATATTATTTATGATATTGCTTTATTGAACAAGTTTTATTCATTTATTTCCTGTTAAAATAGTCTTATATTGAATGTAATAACTGGAAAAGTCACAAGTTTTACAAAGGTATATAACATAGGTGGATTATTATTAAAAAGTAATTTATTTCATAGTTTCATTTTGGTATTTACAGTAAGTCATACCAGTAGCAGATTTTTTTTTACCCTAAAGTTTATGCCAGGTAGATTATTTGCTATTTAAAAGTGAATTCAATTCCAGGGGGATAAAAAGAGGTATAACTGAATCTTGTTCCATGCAAACGAGTCTCCTAGATTTGGGGCAGAAAATTAATACATATGACTCAATAGTTCACCATAGTTTTAAATATACACAAAAGGTTTAAAAATCTAAGTTGCCATTGTTTACAAAATATTGGCAAATTAGAGCTAAAGCGCCCGGCATTGTTGTGTGATCCTCTGTTTAAAAATAAAGAGAGGAAGTAATTGTAGAAACCTCTGGGTTTAGCAAAGCTTGTTGGTGGCTCTTCACATCCTACTAAAAAAGCAGGCGGTCTTTGCATATTAATCACGCGGTGAAAGGAAGCTCGCTTTATTTGCATTGTGTGAGCATTAAGAAGTCCAATAGTACGCCTGAGAAAAAACATGGGGGGGTTGTAATTGTTGTTCTCAAAAGAGTTTTTACCCCATTCAAGTGGAAAAGCTGAATGCTGGAGAATTAGTGCAGTGTTTGGTGGAAGAAGAGTCCCTTTTGGCTGCTGTGTTTTATGCGGTGCAGTCCCGGTGTGCCAGGATCCAGGACTCTGGGGTGGAGACCAAAGGGACTCCTGCTTTTATGATGCAGTTTCTCTGTTTTAGATCTCCGTGCTTTTGTAAGCATTTTTCCTTATGCATCTGCAAAGAGAAGGAAAATTTGATGATAGGCACAATATTGGGGATTCCAGATCAATCAAACGGTAACCAAGAAATAGGAACGAGCCTTAAGTGGCTGCTGCTTAAGGGCGGGGATATGGGACTGAAGGAGACACAATATGAAATGATGTAAATTATGTGTAAGTATTTCTGTAGAAAAATGTGATCTGTTTAATGTCTTGCAGATGTAATTTGCTCCCCAAATTGATTTTAAATGATATATTTGAAATTCTCCTAATAACAATGGCATCGTTTTCGCATCATTGTGTTTTAGGACTCATTGGCTGAGTGTAAACATCGAGAATAAACAGAAATGTTCTTGATGCAATGGAGGCATCCCTTAAGGTTTCGTAGGCAAACTATTTTAACAACTTGCTCCCCCTCTGTACAGCACACCGCCAGGGATCCCTTTGATGCTCTAGCTCTTCTGGTTGGCAACAGTTTTCTTAGCCATTATGGTTCCTGAAGCTCACCAGGTGCATTAAGTATTTCAGATGTTTAATGCAATGTATGTGGTTTTAGGGTTTTTTTTTTTAATTTGCACAGATTGTGACATTTCCAATTAGATTTGAATTTTAGAAAGGGGAAAGTGTGCTATCACCTACATACACAGATTTTGACAAAAAAAATGTATATCATCATAGAGACAAAGCTCATTGCTCTAAATGATTTTGTTAAAATAACAGAGAGTAGTTGGTTGACTCCAAAGGTCATATACATCATATGCATGTTTTACTAAAAACATCCCGCTTTATGGATGTTTGACTATCCATGAAGCTACTTGTTATTGGCCTCTTTCATATCGTGCCACTTTGGGTATTTGAAAGTAGAACACAGCTCCCTTGGGTGATGTCATTTCTCTTTTACTTGAATTGCTTTCTGTGATATGAAAAGGCATGTGATCATTTCCACACTCATATAAAGTATTCGATAAAATGGAACATTTTCATGATTTAAAACATGAGCCAAAGTACCTCCTCCACCAGAGCTTCCTTGAAAGGCTCAGAGTAAATGTCTAAATGACCAGAGACACCGAGGGCCAGAAGAAGTTCCCTTCAGCAATACGGACACAGTAAGTCAAATCCATGTGAGATACCATTTCACACCAGCTAGGATGGCAGTAATGAAGGAAGGCGACAAGCTTGAACAGTGGTGTGGAAACATCAGGACCCCTACACACCACTGTTAGGAAGAAAGTGATATGCCTCTTTGGAGCACTGTCTGGCGGTTACCATAGTGACTCATCAGTTTTACTCCACTGGAGATTAAAATACGTGTTCATGCAAAAACTTGTCCACTAATCATAATGCAACTTTATTAACCATAAGCAAAAATACAAACAAACCTAAAGGCCCTTCAGCTCATGAATGTGATATAGCTACACAATGGAATATTATTTGAAAATAAAAAGGAATAAAATAATGGTATGTGTCACAACCTTGATGAATCTTGACTCTTCCTTGTTGTCATGCAAGATCATTAATTGTATTAGCATTTATTTGCTTGCAACTTTGAAGTTTATTTTCATCCTAGTACTTGTTAATATTTATCCATAATTCTTAATAATGTTCAGCTTATGTGCATGACATCTTTATGGGATTAGTTAAGATAATTTTATTTATATTTATGGACTACAAGCATGCTATGATTACTCCTGGCACACATGAACAAATAGCCAGTTCTTCAAAATGTCTCTGTCTTTTAGAAGAAGGAAAACATGTTTTTTTAATCAATGTTTCTTGACTCGGGTGTATTTCCACTGTTACTTTGTGGAATTGTTGGAGTATCACATTATTCAAGAGAGAATCAGCCGTTATCACAGTTTGAGTTTTTACCATGGGCCTCACACATGCCATGCAAGCCTACTGCCACTCAGCCCTCTGTCACCTTTTGTTTCAAGACCCAGGCTAACCTTGATTCACGCTATAGTTCAAGCAGGCCTTGAACTTGTGATCTTCCTACCTCCGCCTCCTGAGTAGCTGGGATTGTGGGCCTGCCTCACAAGGCTGATCCTCAATGTGGTAGAGGCTTAGTCTCTAATTCAAGAGGCGAGGCTTCCTGGGAGGTCTTTGGGTCATGGGGCATGCCCTTATAGGACACTAGAATTCTGTTTCCTTGTTCTTTGTCGCTCACTTCTTAGCCAGGAGATGAATGGTTTCATTCTGTTGCATGCTTCTGTCATGGTGTGCTGTCTTCTTTTAGAGGTCTAAAGCCAGTGAATCTGCCTGATGGTAGACTGTGTCCTCTAAAACTATGCCCCAATAAACCTTTTTTTCCTTATAAATTATTTGTAACAGTAGAAAGTTCACTGACATGTATTGCTTACAAGCTAATATTGGCTTCATGGTAGAGCTATAGTACAAGCTTATATCATGGACATTGATTATTGATATTGTCCCCTTACCTCTGCCACTTCCATACTTTAAAGTTCGGCGTCCATTCTTTGTATAAAGCAAAACAAAAAAGGAAGAATCAATTTCCCAGGATTTGACAGTCTTTTGCAATTCACAAGAGGGAACTGTTCATTTGTTTTTAGTGTCGCTCGTCCCAAATGTGTACTCAATCCATGTGGTTGCATTTTATAGGGAGGCTAAGATGGATTGAAAATGTTTTTCTTGGCATGTGAAACAAATTCAGTGATCTGAATAAAGTATAGATTACCTAATACTGTAGTGATGAACATGAAAATGGTTAAAAACTTTGTGGGTGGCATTTATTGGGTTTGACAAACTCTGGGTTGCTTTTCTAGGACACCGGAAAGAGAATTTTCAACGGGACTGTTGCTTCTCTAAAATCGGAAGAATACATCCTTCGTGGCCATGAGCTAACTGAGGGCTGTAGATAGATGGTTTGTGGATTTTCTTCTGCCAGAATGCTCTCTAAAACAGGCGCATTCTGCCGTTGCCACACTCAGAATCCTTTGAGGATACACAAGAAGGTCTGTAAGCCCCCGAGAGTTAACAAATCTGAAGGATCTCTCGAAACTTCGACCTACTGAACTTGTTTCTTTAAAACAACCATTGCAAACATCTCAGATGAGAATCGGTCTTTAAAAACAAAACATGTTAGATGTACAGACAGAAATGAGAGATTAGGCTGTTATGAAATTGGCTCCCGCTCTCTCATCTTTTAGAGTGATTTAATATTGTTAAAGAGAACAGTGAGGTTTTATGTCTTCTCAGACATACTTATTTTATGATGCAGGCTGCTCAAAACCTGCAATAAGATTCACCACCAACAACAAAGAGTTTTGTAACTTTTGGTTGGGAAGTTGGTTGAATCTTCCTGTTGAAAGTGTGTGGTAGATCTCTTGAGGTCCAGCATGATGGAAAATCCCAATATCTTCTATGATGGTCATCATACTTCTTAAACATAGATCCCCAGGCCAGTGCCCAGCTGACTCTGTCTCACTGAAGTCCTCACTGGTAGCTTTCATTCTTGGACTGTGTGTTTTTACGCCTTTGAGGAATATGAAGGAGGAGCAGAGGTTGTGGAATTGAGTTGTAAAGAAGATGCCAGCTAGTAATGTGTGTGCATCAGTGAGTCAGCAAGAACTGATAGCATTGGAAGGTGAACTGCAGGTGCCCCTAACTTAGTAGGTGAGGAAGTTAGGAGGGAGGGGGTCACAGGAAACCCTGGGGTCAGGGGAATGCCTTGAGAAGAGTGTGCTTGGGGAACCTAGATATAGTGCCCTTCCCTGGGAAGTTGGGTGAGACTAGAGTCTGGAAGTGGAGCTGCTTTGGAGGCTGTGTGAGGTAATTAGATTAAATTTGAATTCTGATTGTAAGAATTGAAGGACTTAAGCAAGGGTACTTCAGGGATGGGAGGGGCTCTCTGCTGTGCCTGAGGACCTTCATGACCAGGAAACCCACATTGTGGAAGGAGAGACTGACTCCCTCAGTTCTCTTCTGATCTCCACAAGAGACCCTACAGGAGGCTGGTGAGCTTGGTGATGGAGTTGGATGGTTCTAGGGCAGAACAAAGAACAGGCAGGGTTTACGGTTCAGACCAGGGTCTCAGGAATAGTGAATGTCACTAGTCACAGAAAATGGGAACAAGGAAGAGAGGAACTTTTTGCTTTTTCAGAAGACTTTATCTTGGCCTGGGGGGAAGATGACCTTGAGATTAAAGTGAACTGGGCAGGATGAACAGCCTAGTAGACACCTGGAGACAGACTTACAGTTCTTCCATGAGCTGAGTTAGTGGCAGGCCTGCAGTCATTAAAGCAAGAGATTACTCTCAGAGGGTAATTCTTTCTGGATAAAGCAGTGTGAAGAATCAACTGCAGATCTTGTCCCGACACTCACATTCTGGAGATAGGCACTTTTTATGTGCGATAGCTATTAAAATGACTACTGAGTTGAAGCAACTTTTTGTTATGTGTGTTTCCAAAGCATTAAAGTCATAGACCTGTCATTGTGATGGCAGACTCTTCCCGTGAACTCTCAGTCGCTTTTGTGTTCTTTCTCCCTGGTTCTGTTTTAATGAAGGAGCATTTTGCAGCCCGTATCGATTTCTTTGCAGGGCTTTTTTAATTGTAGTGCTGGTGTTTCAGAAGCATAAGTGGTAGATGACACATCATGTAGCACAAATAGATTTAAAAACCTAATGTACTAATGAAATTACTGTAGTAGATGGTTTCTCTCTGTGTGTGTGTGTGTGTGTGTGTGTGTGTGTGTGTGTGTGTGTGTGTGTGTGTCATTTTGACCCAAGCTAGAGTCATCAGAGAGGAAGGAGCCTCAATTAAGGAAATGCCCCCGGGAGATCCAGCTGTAAGACATTTTCTCAATTAGTGATCAATGGGGGAGGGTCCAGCCCACGATGGATGTTGCCATCCCTGGGTTGGTGGTCCTGCTTTCAATAAAAAGCAGACTGGGCAAGCAATGAGAAGCAAGCCCCATAAGCAGCCCACCTCCGTGACTCTGTGTCAGTTCCTGCTTCCAGGTTCCTGCTCTGCTTGTGCGCCTGTCCTGGCTTCCTTCAATGTGGTGAGAGTGAGCATCCTTTCTTGTTTCCTTCGATTATGAGCAGCTATATATATGGAAGTGTAAGCTGAATAAACCCTTTGCTTTTTGGTCATGGTGTTTGGTCGAAGCAATAGAAACCCTAACTACAAAAAATTATATTCCAGGATACTAAGAGAACATGGAAATAAAATTTCTGAAGAGTTACAGAAAATGACCCCAGGAAAGCATGAAATGAACAAGAATTCTGGTTTTTGGGTTTTTTTTATTTTATTTTTTTTAATGGGAAAGGCGGTTAGAGTGTTGCCTCGGGGAAGACTTTGAATCTTAATATCCATCTTAGGCACATAGAGTAAGATAAGGGTCCGATTCAGTGTGTGTACAGGTACACAGTTCTCTCTCTACCTTGTGTTTTGTGCCCTTATTGAAACTTAGATACTTGTGTGTATTTGGGTTTATTTCTGGGCTTTACTGTCTTTTGTTGGTCTGTGCATCTCTTTTAATGTCAGAACTGTACTAGGTTTTGAGATGCTTCCAGCTTTGTCTTTTTTTTTTCTTTGTTTTGTTTCATTATTGTTTTGGCTATTTAAGGTCTTTTGTGGCTCCATATGAAACTTATATATCTATGTTTTTCTACTTCTGTGGAAGCATTATTTCAGTATAATATGTGTGGCATTGATCTTGTAGATTCCTTTGGGTAACTAGACATTCAACAGTAGCAACCCAATCTATGAACATGGGGTGTCTTTCTTTTCTTTGTGTCTTCAGTTTCTTTCATAAGTATCTTAAAGTTTTCTTTCTGAAAATATTTCACCTCTTTAGCTCTTTTACCTAGAACTAAAATATTTCATAGCTTTCTGTTTCAAGGGGTCGAGACCCACAGGTTGAGACTGCTGCCATGAAGCATCCATGCTTTCCTGCGGTTTTTCTTTCTTCCAATTGGTGAATTTCTAATGGCCTGGCTTCAAGTTTGCTAATTTTCTCTTCTGGGCTATCAGTTCTACTGTTGAGAATTTCTATTGAATTTTTCAGATCTGTCATCTTTAACCCCATGTTATCTCTCTCTCTCTCTCTCTCTCTCTCTCTCTCTCTCTCTCTCTCTCTCTGAATCTTTATGTGTGGACAGGTACAACAGTGTGAATGCATGTACATGTGTGCGCACGTGCATGTCAGAGAACTGCTTTGGGTGTCAGTTCTCAGGTGTCATCCAGCTTCTTTTTACTTTGAAGCAAGTTCTTTCACTGGCCTGGAACTTGCTGAGTTTAGCTATGCTGTCTGGCAGATGAGACCCAGAGATCCCCCTGTCTCTGTCACTGCCTCTGTCTTTCCTCTTTGGGTTCTAGAGGTTGAACTCAGGTCTCGGTGCTTGCAAGGCAGATGTGGTACAGACAGAGCTAACCTCTATCGCCTGCTTACTTTTGAGTTAATCTCCTTTTGTCCAGGCTTTGTTCCTCTAATTTCTAAATTCCTCATTTCCCGATTGTTGGATGTTTGTAGTGTCTTGTATTGCATTGGGATTCTTTTCTTTTCCTAAGAGTTGCTTTGTAGCCGAGGCTGCCCTTGGAGTCCTGGTTCTTCTTTCTCAGTTTTTTTAGTGCTAGGTTTATCTATGTGTGCTACCAGGTTAGATTTCTTTGGTTTACAATGATTGCATAGTGTTCTCCTTCTGGCTATTCTTTGAGGTCGGTTGCTGCAGCTTCGGTGATATCACGTCTGATTAATTCTGTTTTTATTTTGTAGCCTCATATGCCGTTGGAGCACCTCTTCCTCATCATTCTAGGCTGGGTTCAGTGGGTTAAGGAATTCTCATGTTGGCATCCCAGGATGTTGTGGTCACCTCTGGGATGAGAGAAGAGTGGTCTCAAAGTGGGTCATGTGGCTGCTATTGTGTCTGCAGTGAGACCCACTCTTGCTAATACTGTGCTCAGGGACTCCAGTGGGCAAAGGTTCTGTCTGGCTCCTGGGTGGACTCTGCTGTCTCCACACCCTTGGGCCGTAGGGTTTGTACGGGAATGGGAATTTGCTTCATGGTTTATAGACTGAACATTTTTCCAGTTGTGGATGAGTATAGCTTTCCCTTGGATCTCTAAGAAAGTGCTTGCCTGGGGACAGGCATAACTTTCCTGGCTGGGGGAGTGGAATGGTCACAGGAGTGCTTCAGAGGTCACACTTGGAACCGAAGCAGGAAGGCCTTCCCAGAGGACTCAAGTGGACTTGACCCTTCCCACCCCGAGGGTTTGGAATATCAGTCTAATCTTTGACTGTTGCTGAGAGGACGGGAACCAGGCCTCAGTGATGTTTCTGATCAACTCTGGAATGTCAGCAGGTATGTGACCCAACACATGAACGTTTCAGCTCCTGGGATGGGTATATTCGATGCTAGATCCCCAAACAAATAGGTCTGTATGGCTGGGTCCCAAGGGAAATATGTGCCATTTTGGCATCTGAAGGCAATTGTAGTGTATGAATCTGTCCCTGGACAAGGTTCTACCCTCTAAAATGGCCTTTCTGAGTTTTGAGTTCTAGCAGGGTTTTATAATCTCTTAAGTGGATTTCAAAACTTGAACGGCACCTGTGTCTGTGGACAGCTGTAGAATCATTTTGCTGCCCCCACATACTATGGAGCATCCTATGTGGTTATTTACTGATGTCTTGTGTTTCCTTATTCAACACTGAAGTCAATGTTTTGTCTAGAAATGTCATGTAGGTGACACAGACAGGGATGGAGTGTTATCATGGTGGGTAATAGGATCAGGCTGCAGTAAGCGGGATTAATGGGCTAAATTTAGCACAATGCAGTTTCCCAAGAAAGAAACAAAACTCACGCTTAGAACCTAAAATGTGTTCGGTAATTCCATTCTCTCCTCCTTGGCTCCTTCTCACGACCTTAGCAGAGTTAATTGTTCCTTTCTCTGTGTCTCATTAGCACCTTAGGCTTTATCCCAGTCCTTGAGTCCTTTTCATAAGGCGCTATTCCTGTGCTCTGTCCCTTTCCATCCTGCATTGTCAACAGTTTGAGAATTCCTGTTGACTGAGCTTAGTCAACCGGGAATTCATGAACTGGAACATAGTGTTGGCACATGGAGAATGAAGGCCTTAGCGCACAGCCCAACACCACCACAAAGAAGGCAGACTATTAGAACTGGCCAGGTTTTTATCCTAATGGGATATTAATGTCTGTGAGTTGGTCACATTCATTGATTTTTTTCTCTTTGCTGTTATAGTTTTGCAAGTAAATTGGGTGAAAAGTGAAAAACAAACAGGAATGATTGGAGTGATTAGAGATAACTGGATTAATCCAAACCATTTTGTAGGTGGAAAAACTGATGCAAAGCAGGAAGAGAGGAGCTGACCCAGACAAGTTCACACCAGGGACGTGACCCAGACAAGTTTATTCCAGAGGACTGTGCTGAAAAAGAGTCTGGGATAGATTCTTAAGTTTTATGCTGTTTGTTTATATGGAAGCATAATTTGGTAGTAATTATAGACATATTTTATATTATTATCAGTTAGTAATTGTGCATGATAAAGGAGTTTATTGTAGGCAATATAGTCTGTTGAAGCTAATATAGTAACTTAACTCTCATATCCTTTAATGATGGGTAGTGTAACCATTTACATATTTGTTTTCCTGTTACAACAGTTTTAAAGAGAAATGGTCATTTTCATTCACTTTTACTAAATATATTTCTGCATCATTTTTAATGGTGAAGCATCATTTCTTGGACATTGTGTTGTGGTTATGAATGACTCTTGGGAAGAAGAGCTGATACTCTAATTGTAGTCTTTTTTAAGATTTATTTATTTATTACATATGCAATGTGTATTCTGCCTGTATGTCTGCCTGCAGGCCAGAAGAAGGTACAGGATCTCATTACAGATGGTTGTGTGTCACCATGTGGTTGCTGGGAATTGAACTCAGCCAGTGCTCTTAACTGCTGAGCCATCTCTCCAGCCCCTGGTAGTCTTAAAATTGCTTCTTTTAGCAGGGCAGTGTTGGTACATGCCTTTAGTCCCAACACTTGGGAGGCAGAGGCAGGAGATCTCAGTGAGTTTGAGGCCAGCCTGGTCTACAAAGCAAGTTCTGGGATGGCCAGGGCTGTTACACAGAAATATCCTGTCTTGTTAAAGTTAAAGTCTTCTTTTCCTTTTTAAACAGAAAAGGGGAAATGGTGTAGGAGGTCCTTCTGTTTATGTGTTGCTTTCATTGGTTACTCAATAAAGAAACTGCTTGGCCTGATAGGGCAGAACTTAGGTAGGTGGAGAAGACAGAACTGAATGCTGGGAAGAAGGGCAGAGTGAGAGACGCCATGGATCTCCTGCCTGAGATGGATGCTGGTTAGAATCTTGCCAGTAAGCCACAGTCATGTGGCAATACACAGATTAATAGAAATGGGTTAAATTAAGACGTAAGAGTTAGCCAATAAGAAGTTAGAGCTAATGGGCAAGCAGTGTTTTAATGAACACAGTTTCTGTGTGGTTATTTCAGGTATAAGCTAACCGGGTGGCAGGGACAAACAAAGGGCCCCCTCCTCATGTAACAAAAATGAATAAAATAAAATAAAATAAAAATAAAAACAAACAAATAAACCCTGCTTCTTTTAAAAGGTTTCCCCTTAAGCCTTTTTGTCAACATTTATTAATTATGCAAAATAATGCATTTATTGTGCCCTTTTTCTTTAGGCAGGGTCTTGCCATGTAACCCTGGCTGACCTAGAATTTACTAGGTAAACTTGTAAGGATCCTCCTATCTCTGCTTACTTAGTATTGGGATGACAAGCATGTGTCATCATATTTGGCTATTGTGATATTTTTTAAAACAATTTATTTTTAATTGTGTGTATTTGTGTATGTGCCTGTGTGAGTATGAACACATGAGTGTGGGTGCACGCAGAGGCTAGGGTCATTGGATCCCCAGGCGGTTGAATTAGAGGAAGTTTTGGGATACCCAACATGGGTGCTAGGAAGTTGCACTCAGGTCTTCTGCAAGAGCAGTATGCACACGTAACCATGGAGCCAACTCTCCAACTCCCTGTTGTAATATTTTTAAATGCATCTTCTTTTAAAGAAGTCATTTTTCTTTGTGTGAAATTTTACATGTTTTAGTTTTCAATCAGCATTGCTAAATTTATTGTGAAAGACAGTTTTTAGGGACAAGCATTTGTTCTGAGGTTACCATCTCAGGTCTGTAGAAGGACCAATGTTTACATCTTCCTGTTTCTTTGGATGTTTCGCTTTAGATGACTAAATCTATTTTGTGTGTGTGTGTGTGTGTGTGTGTGTGTGTGTGTATCTAAAATTGAATATATTTAATTATTTGAAATGCTCATGGTTCAGAAAAGAAAAGTGTAGATATATGTGATGAAATTTTTTCTTGTAACAGAAAAGCCTCCTCACTCATCTTTTCTAGAACATCTTCATATTGGTGGATAAGCAAATGCAGAAGCATTTTTCTACCTATGTATAGTTATACTTCTGTTATTTAATTTATTAATTTTAATAATTAATTGACATTTAATCATTGTTTGGACAAAGGAAGTGTCTGTTACTGTTTAATTTTCTTCGCTTGGCTTCTTTCTCTCTTGGTAGGTCTGTCACAATTTATAATTCCTCTGTCAATTAAATTCTTAATTCAAGGCAGCCAACTGACAGTTTGCTTTGTAACTATCTCTCGATGCTCATTTTAGAAGTTGTGGTTAATATTGTCCTGCATTTCATCCAGACCTCCCTTTTATCAGCATCCAATGTCATATGACATCTGTTTCATATATAAGAAATACATATATATATAAAACATTATAAATATAATCAATGTTGATAACACATATATTAGGTTACTATAATTAATTCATCAATAATGTCTTTTAAGATTAAATTCTAAAAGTTGAAATTTAACAAATTGCCTTTTTCCTTTTTTTATAGCACAAGATGTACAGATTATTATAATAGTTTTTATTAATATGTAGATTTCTAGAAGACTCTATTAGTCTTTTTTTAAAACAAAACAAAACTTGCTTTGTCTTTCCTCACCATCTTCTTAAATTTAACCAGCATTTCCAGGTTTCAAGGAAAGTATCAAATTAGTAGAATCTCTTTTGTGAAAGAGAACCTCTTGTTCTTCCCTCCTGTGCTGCTTTCTGCTGGCTTGACTGATCCTCAGTCCGCTGCACAGCTATCTCCCAGGAATGATCCTTCATCATTCTTGGCTGAATCCAGATTTTAGATTTAATGCCTCTTGCTTCCTGGTTTTCCATATGACTTCACGTGAGCAAATATTTTAAGTAATTTCCTCAGAAGCGGGATGAAAGGTAAAGGACCCATTATTGGCCTATGAATTACTGACACACATCCATTGCCTTTATTCTATCCTGTCAATTACAAGGCTGACTAGATGTGACATCTAGATTGGAAAGAGTTTCCTCATCATAAATGGAAGGCATTCATCATTATAGTCAAGCCTCTGTGGATCTCATGTGAAACCTGATGACAGGCCGCTTTCTGGGCGTGTGCAGACACCTTTGTCCTTCACTTTGGAAGTATCTAGAAGTATCTCTTCATGCCAGACGTTTAATGCCTTTGTTTAAGTGCAAGCTTTTGAAACCCCACTTTCCCTATTGCCAGGTGGCTCTTTCCAACCAGAGCCTCATCCTACATTTTGATCAATCGTCCTTTTTAGGCTGGGGTTCAGGGAGATGATAATTTCACCCTCCAATGTGGGATAACAGGGAGGAAAAGGTCATACTCTCTTCGGTACCTTTCCATTGGTCCTCACTATTTGATGCTGGCTGATGTCAGCCCTCAATCATGTTCCAAGTACCTGGCATTTCTGAACCAGGGGTCTGTCTGAGTTTCTGGGATGAAGGCCACCTCCTTCTTGGCCTGTAGTTTCCCCAATGGTGTGGTTTCTGTGGGGCCTCCTTTAGACACATTATTTTCTAGAAATGTGTTTCAATCTTTTTAAGTTGACCATTTCCCATTTCCCTCCCCTGTGTTTTATGATACTTTTCTTTCTTTTCTTTTTAAAGATTAGTTTATTTTTATTTTGTGTGCATGGGTGTTTTGCCTGCATACATGTCTGTGTGAAGGTGTTGGATCCGCTGGAACTGGAGTTGCAAACAGTTGTGAGCTGCCATGTGGGTGCTGGGAATTGAACCCGGGTTCTCTGTAAGATCATCCAGTTCTCTTAAGCACTAAGCCATCTCTCTGGCCTTTTATAGCTATAACGAAGACTTGGGTGGGGAAGGAACTACAGTCATGTGCTCTGGCATCTCATTTCAAAGGGCTCAGTTTTATCTCAGACTTCATAGGACCTTTGTGCAGCCCTCACTGGTCGTCGACACCTTTTCTCATCTTTCTATACAGCCTGACGCTTGACACATTAAGTCTGAATTGGATAAATGTACTAAATTTCAATGGGTGAAAAAAATGGAATTGTTGCATTTAGGAAAGATAATCTCTTCATTTTCAACTTTGGTCAGCGCTTTATTAATAGAAGGGATTTTAAATCGTGTCTCCCTTATCACCACTCCTGGAATACCTGAGCATTAAAAGGACATGCAAGAAATAATGAGGATTTTACGATGGATTTGGTGCCCATCCACCTTGCTTCGGATTAACACAAGAGCCAACTTTAGCGATGCCATTTTTCATATCATAGCTGTCTGAGCAGTTCTTCTGAGCAGACTTCATGTAATTACCTGGTTTCTGCTTAGAATTGGAAAGCTGCTAGAGTCTGACATTATTTTCATACGCACTAAGCTGAATTTTAACTGCCATAAGGATCTTTTGTTGGCATACACTGATGTTCACAGCAGCATTTTGTATACTGTAAAATACTAAAGTCTCTGTTGATATCACAACGTGGGAGATGCCACAATTGTTTCTTCAGTTCTGCTCTATGGAGCCTGGATTAGAGTGGTAATTAGCGTGCTGCCGTCACCTCTTTTCTTACTTTAAGTGGAGAGGAGATGATCTGGTCATAAGAGTTATGAAGCTGAAACAGCAATGGCACAAGTAGGAGAGGTCTGTCTTGCCCATTAGTCATTTTAGATTTGTTTGCCTAGCGTAGACCTAGCTTTAGGAAAACATAAGATGCTGTTAAGATCCCTGGCCGTATCTCAAGTATAAATGTAACATGGCGCCACTGGTAGAAATCTACTGACCCATGTCTGGTTCTGTTTGGCTGGTTCTATTGAAGTGATCAGTCACTGCTACATGTCTGGGTGGCAGCGTGGTGGAGCCTGACCGTGTGGCGAGCTGAGATACTGAGCTGTCACTGAACACAAGAACCACACTATTTATGCCACTCATGTCCTCCCTCCTCCTTTGGCTACATCTGGAGTTTTAAAAGTCTCATTATAAACTAGATAACTTAGTAGAAAAATGCAGTGTAATTTTTTAAAATTGGTTTGCCGTGTTTAATTTGCTTCTGACTTTCACTTGTGTTGGTATAAGTAGTGAAAGTGTTAAGGTGTGTACCAAATGGTTCCTTTTTGCTATGTAACATACATTTGTGTGTAAAACTCTGCACTTCCTCTATTTTCTTTGTGATAACTCTTAAGTTTTTCATTTTTACAAATCAGTACAATTAGCTATAGAATCCTGTTTCACAGAACTTTGTAATTGGCTCACATTAATGAAACTTTCCATGTGCTGTTTCTGACATTGATAAAGTATGCTATCAAACCTTCCTTTCACTGTTACTCTGGCTAGTTCATTTTAAAAATTATCATAAATAATATGGATGAAGTCATCTTTATATAAATAATTTCTTTACATTATATATATCCCAATATGTCCCCATTATATGTGTTCCAATATATCCCCATTAACATGGACTTATCCAATCTTCTCCAACTCTTGTTTTATAGCTCTTTTCTCCTCCTAAATGATGGGGCCAAATCATGACTTTACCATGTGTGCTCACTTGTGAACAGAGAACCCAGAATCTGGTACTTGTACCTGATTTCATAAATGGGATGGGAAAGGTCTCACTGAGGAAGATCAGCATCTTTAATTTTCAAGACCCTCCCCCACTCCTGCTTCTAGCTTTATGTTTGCATATTGCTTTTCCAGGGAGTAAATTTTTCCAACCAAAACACAGCATGGCTGGTAAGGGTAACAAACGTCAAACAGTTGTCAACAAGTGCTATGGTGAGGATTACTTGTCCATCTTAATAATTATCTCCATCCCTACCAGCTAACCCAGAGCAAATGGCCCCTACAAACAGAATCTGGGGCAGGTTCTGGCTATACAGCCAGGTTCTAGGTAGAAGGAAAGGTGGGTTAGCATCTTAAATGAACTAGCATGCTTCACACGCTTGCTTCCATAGTTTCCTTTTGGGGAACACTGAGTTCATGAGTCAGGTAGTATATCAACTCATCCCAAGATGAGTTTACATGTACTGTTATGACCTTTGTTTCTAGAGGAGATGCTTTCAAAAGAAAAGTTAAGGACACCCACACAGAGCATCCTATGAAAGTTTCTTCATCCTTTGGTAAAACGCTCCTGGGACACTTCCCATGTTCTTCAATAAAGATCTAAATGAGAATGTCATCAGAATTCGGAACTAGGAAAAAGCTGATGTTTTATTAGCACTAGTAAGATATATACAACTATGTGTAAGCCTCACTCCTGGCCCCAGAGTAGAATAAATGGCAAGGAAGTGAATGAGTGAAAGGGGGAGTGGGAACATAAAATAGTTATTTAGGGCTGCTTGTCTGGAATGCTTCTCATAAGAACTATAATTCAATTAAGTAATAAAGAAGCTATTCCCATTAAAAATTATCTTCCTGTCTAAGGCAATGTATTTTGGTTGTAGCTACTTGGGATCACATTTCAAATAGGATAGACTTGTGAATTTTGGGGGCCTGTTCTTATGATGATTTAGAGTAGAAAAAATTCTTTCTAGATCCTTTCCAATGGCTCTTGGAGGCAGGAGGGGCCTGCCTGATCTTAGCTTATATTAGGAAAAGGAGGTGCTAACTCTCGAGCTCCAGAGGGCTGCCTCAGGGTCATACCTATCCTGGAGTTATTAAAGGGTAGAATAGAAAAGGACTCCGTGAAGAGCCCTCTACCCTGAGAGGAGCAGGCTCTGTTCTGCACATAGCTGCCAACCACACAAGTACAGCTTCACCCTCATCTTCCACATCCTGGCTCCTTTCCCAAGCCAGGTGATATTTCATCATAAAGGGAGCTGACATTGCCAGGTATTTCACAAGCCCATAGATCAGAGACCCACACAATGGGATGCTAAGAGTCCTACAGGCAATTAGACTCTGGGGATGGGTGGCAGAGAAATGGGAGTTCCTACTCAGTTCATCTTTATGTTTTATTTTTCATGGCAAAGCTATTTGACCTTTCTGTCCTGCTAATAAATTGTAGTGTGTTCTAATTAGGAAAAAGAAAGGAAAAACCCTAGCTACAGTTGTTGGACTGGACCACTCATTTTCCAGTTATATTTGTTCATCCCCTCCTGCCAACCCCAGGTCTGGCCCCATCTGTTCTTCCTCCACTCACTGCTTTTTAAAAATCCTCATGCTTGCTACCTTCCAAGCACGGCTCGCAACCAAGATGCTCTTGTTTTCTGCCAGCTTAAGTTACCCCTTCCTACCTAGAACCTCAAGATAGATATCGACTTGATTCTTCTAGTTGCTTCCATTGTGCCTTTCAGACAAACAAAATTAAACTGTACATGCCCAGTCTCTTTTACTTTCTCAATCAGGCCTTGGCTTTCTGGAAAATGGTCCTTTTGTTACTTCAGTGCCTTTTGCACAGTTAGATTCTGCCAAATAAATAAAACAGCATTTTTTTTAAACTGAGCTATATAGTTTCTCTATAGTTTAGTGACACATGGTTATTATGGTTTTTTTTTTTCTCAATGGACTGAGCCAAAAATAAACCTTCTGATTTCTGGTCCTAACTGAGCTAGCTGCTCATGAGGTCCTCCTCACTTACCAGCTTCACAGAGCTTGTCTGTGGCTGGAGAGATGGCTCAGAGACTATGAGCTTTTACTGGTCTTGCAGAGGACCCTGATTTATTTCCCAGCATCGACCTGGTGGCTAACAACCACCTGTAACTCCAGCGCCAGGAGACCCCACACTCGCTTCTGGTCTCCAGGAGCACTGCATACTTGTGGTGCACATGCTTACACTTTGGCACACACATACATACATATAAAGTTTTATTGTTTTTAAGATATGATTGTGGTAAACCATCAGATTGGTTTGAAGAGGATACTCAAAATGGGAGATGGTAATAAAACATAGCGTGATTAATTTTAAGCCTGGTTTAAATATTTTCTGAAAAAATAATTATGTTACATGAGTAATTATAGTTTAAAGGAATCTATCCAAAAGAGCAATGAGTGGAAAATGTCTATCTACAAATAACACTTTTCTTTCTTTTTTCTTTCTTTCTTTTTTTTGTAATTCTGCCAGTGGCTCATGTGGTAATCTCATTCCATTGTTCTTTTATGCAGAAAGGGAAAATGCAAAAAAAATCAGTAAAAATTGAAAACACAGATCATGATTTTAGAATATTTATAATACCTGTGTACTTTATATTTCTAGAGAATCCTGCAAAAAGACATTGTTGATATTATTCTATTTTCATTTTAATTTTTTCCAAGCTCCCTGTTTCCTAATTACGGAGCCTTTGAGCCTGCCTCTGCTTCATAATTTGCGGACAGTTTTTTCTTCCAAACAAAAAAATTAGAAGAAAGTGGATAATTCAGATAACCCTAATTACGAGGAAGCCGGGTCCCAATGGACCATCGCCCGATTCATTATAAGTCACAGCTTTAGAATTTAGAAAATGGTGTTATAAATCATGATGTCACTTCTAGGTAATCACTTTCAGGCAATCTGTCCCCTGAGAGCATGTGCCTGTCACAGGAGCTGTGTCGTCTGGGGGGACGTGGGAGAGGCTGGGGCACATCAGAGTTGCTTGACATGTGTTGATTGCACGGGTCTTTGTTAAGCTCACCAGAAGTAAAGAATGTTCGTTAAAGTTGAAACACCTGCATCCGTAGAAAGTAAGGAGATTCAAATGAAGAAATCTTCAGGTGATCAGTTATCTAGAAGACTTATTCTGAAGTAAATTCAGAAGAGTTTCAAATAAACAAGAGGCATGGCTGCACAAAGCAAGGAGTTTGGACATGGAGGGTGGCTGTCTTGACATTCTGCTACCAATTAGCTATTGACATATTTTATTTTTTTAACTTAATACCACTCTCTGCTCAATGGTTTGTTCTTTTTTTCTCATCAGCAGATATTCTTTGAGTAGCTGTTATGAGCAGGCACTTCTCTAGGTGCTGGGGATAATGTGACGAGAAGAGAATGTACTCATAGAACTGATGGTTTAGTAGGCAAGCCAGGTATTAAACAGATAATCACGAAAATGATACAAACTACAGTTATGATAAGTGCTGCAAAGAGAGAGAATGCAGAGCTAAGTAGCAAAATTGGGATAATATTCCTTCCTTTACAAGACTCTGACACATAAAAAGCACTGTGAGTGGCGGAGTTGATTGTTAGACATATTGGTGGTGTTATTACAATGTCATTCCAAACCAAAACATGATCGGGTGAGGACAGACAGTACAGACAACAGAGGGAAGGCTGTAGGAGGAGCCAGTGAAATGGGGCTGAATTCAAGTTGAGCAGTTGTGATGCCTGAATGTACCCACTAAGTGCTGCACATCCAAAGTACAGATGATACTATTGAGTGATTATTACTCAGATGAACCTTAGAGCACTTTGTGGTGATGCTATGCTCCAGAATGGGTCAAGGCTGCTGGGGAAGATTGTGTTGTGGGTGATACCTTCTAAAAACTGCTTACACCCTAAACACACACACACATACTTATGTGTGAGTGTATAAATAGCTGTGCCTTCTTCTGTTGGATCTAGGACTTAACTTGTAATGATGGGGAGGGAGACTTCCTGGTTCTTCACCCTAAAGTTAGAAATCAGGCTGCCTTAAATCCCAAATATATTATCTTGTGTTCATCTAGAGGTGAGTAAGGATGTGAATCCTCTAGCACCCCCACCCCCATGTGTGTGTATGAGTGTGTGTGTGTGCTCGCACGTGTGCCAGTGTGTGTGCATTTCCTACGTGTAGCTGGCTGAAAAGAGGAAAGGGCATCCAAGATTCTGTCCTGGGCGTGGAGTGGTAACTTGATTATGACAGTACACACCCACGTGAACACTGTGAGGGCTCGGGTGATGAACGGCATTTCCTGGAGTGTAGATGCTATTCTGAGAATCCTTGCCCCAGTTCCAGGAGGATTGGATATAAAAGCCCTGAAGTTTCTGTTCAAATACCATGGAATGGCAGTGTAGAATTCAATAGTGTTTTCCTTACTAATAATAGTCATGGCTGCTGTTGATTCAGCTAAGTGCCTTTCATCTAAAATCTCATGTACTTTTTAAGGCCGTGAGGTAGGTCAAATTATACTCAGTTGATGAATGGGAGAAACTGGAAGTGATAAGTCTGGCAAATATCACTTCATGATGCTGAACCTGAGCTCCCATTGTGACAGCTGGTCTCTACTACACACCGTTTCCTTCTTTTTGTCTTCTTGTGGAAGCCACACAGATGTCTGCTAGACTGCTCAGGCTGTGGTTTTACATGGACTAGTATCCCTTGGGTTGCAAGTGGTGAGATGCAGGACCTCAGACATGGTGTACACAATGGGCAGAAGATGTCATTAAGCACACCTTTCCTTCCATCCTCCCACCGTGTTTCCCTCTTTTTGGCTTCTTGCCTAGTAGACTCTGTCCATGGGGAAGCAATTAAAGCAACCAGCAATTCCAGACTACTGAGCCCAGAAATAAGAGGTTGTCTCCTTCAAGTTGTTGTGACAAAAAAAAAAAAACCCTCGGGGTGACTCTGATTAACTTGGTTTGAGTCAAATGCCCATTTCTGAAGTAATTACTGGGCTAGTCAGATGATGTCATCCTTAAACCTGGAGCAAAAGGGTGGAGGAGTCAGCCTCACCTGAAACCCATCCTGGAGGAGCAAGAGTTCCCTAAAGAAATACTGGGAAAGAAGAAGCCTACGCCTACTGCAAATGCTAATCCATAAATGCCTGTCAAGGGACTGAGTGAAGGAAAGACAATTTGCTTTGCTCTAGAGAGCCTTCTTAGAGTATGGGGCAGGTGGGGTGGGGGGGTACTAAAAATAAGATACCACATAGTACTCTTGCCGTGTAGTTCTTAAAACTGGCTATAGTAATCATTGAATGACTGTGTGGAAGGAGGGTAGAATGTTCTCCAGAGAAGCACAACCAAACAAACACTTCTTTTCAGAGTAATAAGGATTCATAGAGGTGTCCATTGAATCATCCTGGCTTTCTGTTCCTCTGTGTCCTTCAGATATTGGGGTAATGGAAAAAGGCAGGTACACAATGAGGGAATTACATTTTCCATGCGCGCTTCCAGCTGAGTCCCTTGTGACTGAGAGGAACAAGTGCAGACAGACAATGAGGACTCCTGAGAGGAGAGAGCACATGGAATTTCTTGAACGTCTTGTGTTTTTATCTCCAAGATTTCTGCAGATTTTGGGTTCAGCTTTTATGGTATTCATACATTCCCCTTTGATAATAAATGAACATTTCAGCGTAATTACCACAGAGGAGAGGACATGATGAAGCCAGAAGTACTTCCTAGTGGCCCCCGTGGAACAGAAGACACGAGCTAATTGAATCTTGACCAATTTTGACAAATTAGATTGGGTTGAGGAGAGCCCAAACCACAGATTTGTCTCATGGTCCAATATTTCCTTTGGCCTTGGTTTCTTGCTATTTCACACACATAAGCAGAAATCTCATAGCCATGTATAAGCAGCTTGAAATATTGATATGGGGGCAGGGGATTGGCGAGCAAGACAAAATGCTTCTGGGCCACTATGGGTGGTCATAATTTTATTTTATCAGTAATGATTTAGTTTGATCGTGACTGAAGTAAATTGTCCCAAATGATGCAATCTTGATTCTTACTTTTCATCTACCTCTCAAACTTGATTTAAAAAAAAAAACAACTTTGATTAGTTTAATTTTTTCATTTGGTTTGCCCTCTGTGCCAAAACCTCTCAGCTTTCTCTTCATTTTTTCTTTTTGCCTTTCAGTTGCTGCTGTGTCTAAGTCTGTTAGAGTAGCTGGCTCTGTCAACCATTGTGTCTATTGTCTTCAGCTAACCCAATTCCAGTGTCACCTATGAGTGTGGCACGGGGCCTTTTGTGTAAGAGTTTGTAGTGCATGTATATTGATGAAGTTTTAACAGACCTGGAGTGAGCCATTCAGTCTCCCCTATCTCCTGCATGTGGTGGGGAGAAAGTGTTGCCCATTTGACGGACCTTCACACATAGTGTCTGCTTTCCTCCTCCTCCAGCTTCCTCTTCTGTTTTTAAGTCTTCTTGGTGTTTTTCTCTTGCCACTCAAAATTGGAAGTTGAGTGCATCCCTCAGCCATGGGAGCGCATGTCCTGAATTGGTGCCATTAAACAGTAGTGCCTTTTAATGTCTTATCTGTTTCTGTCCATGAAGCGGTTTGGACCACATCTCCAGTTTAAGGTCTCAACAAATCTTCTCTTGATATGTGAGATTTCTTTCTGCAGAGAGAAGAACAGGGCAGTCTAGCGGACAGCATAGAGCAATATTCTTGTTGGTTTTGTGATGCTTGTGCCATTTCCCTCTTGGCCAGTGTCTGTACCTTTTAGGTTTCCAAATACGCTGGCAGTGTTCCATCTGGCTTGGCCTGATTGGTCCTATAAAATGTCATCCTGAGATGAATAGCTCTGTGCATGCCTTGCACGTGTTTCCACAGGAGCCTCATTTGCATCTACACATGATCAAACTCATATTTTAAAGCCATGGCCTATGCTCCTCAGATTAACTCTTGTGATTCACCGTGGATTCATTAATTGTAGTCCAGGGAGTCCTGCCACAGTTAACTCATTGTATTAATTCTCAGGGACAATGAATGTCCTACCTGTCTCTGTCTATAATACTTTGGGACTGTAATTTAATATTTCTTCTACATATGCCTGGCTTTAAAGGCTCTGCTTTGCATTTGCTGTTTTCTATAACTCTCCTAATTGAAATATAACTTTAAAATCTTTATACTTTAAATAAATAAAAATCCATGTACCATGGCTTTGGTTGCTTCTGTATTACAATGATTTGGAGTACTTGCATGTTGGTAAACAGAACCTTTGGCTAAAAGCAAAAGTTGTACCAATGGGCTCTTGTGTAATCAAGTATGAAACAAGAAAAGGTAGCCAAAATGCTTTATAAAGTGATAAGAAAAACATAATTTTATAACACTGTCCCTTGGGGGCTTCAGGGAGTTCTCAACTGTCAGAGTCCAGCTGTGGGATAAGGGGGGACAGTGCTGGCTTGAGTCTTTTATTGCAAAATATGATCTTATTAATCTAGTGTGCATTCTCAATTTCAGGGGATATAAAATGTGATATTTAGAAGGTGTTATAATTGGGAGAAAAACCAAAATGACCCAAAACTAATTAGTCACTCTGAAAGGATATATCCTGCTAATTCCTAGGAGAGGGCCCTTTTACCAGTGCAAAGTCCCAGGCTTCTCCCTGCCTTATTCACCTGGGTCTTTGAGCAGAGAGTATCCCCTTCACAGAAGTGACTTTCCAAGAAACTCTACTTCCGGGTTGGGCCTCCCAGGTGGTAGAAATGAAGTAGAGAGGAATATAAGACCATATGTATTCTTGAATCATTATCCATCAATCTAAAGGTACCATGCCACCAGTTGGGTAGAGACCTACCTAGAAAATGGTGCACAGAGAAAGTGACAGAATCTAGACCCTCTAGGACCCCCTTTCTTCTTGTCCCTTGGCAGATGAAATCCAGGATAAGGGGCTGACACAAGGCCACACACCCACCAATTGTGTGGATTCCTAGATGCACACCCGTTTCTACGTGGATAGGTCTGAAAACAGAATGGCTTCCTGTACTTGACTTAAAGTCACCCCCAGCCAAGCTGCAGTCTTGTCCTAGTTGTAATTGCCCGAGCATGCGTGAATACCCAAAAAAGCTGGCACACGGTTTACAGAACAAACATTCGATTGACAGCTTAGAAGGCAAACCCAGAGACCACCATGTTTATGAAATGTTGCATTCCACACACTTTAAGGACACTGGGGTATTGTGTGGAAAAACATGGACCTGAGTTGTTGATCAGAAATTATTGAGAGTTGAATTCCAAATGTAAAGGAGGGTGGAGTATGGATTCTTAATTCATTGTTGTTCTGATATTGGCTTTTGTAGTCAAACCCCCATATGATACGTGAGAAAAGCCACATGTATGCAAGAACTCTTTGAATATGTATAAAATAAAAAGTTGAGATGCTAAGGCACTGTGTCAATTTCAACAGCTTCTTTCTTAGTGTATAAAATCATGGCATATCTGACACACATGGGGCTGTAGAGTTCATGAATTGCAGTAATGAAGAGTGAATTAAAGTCCCTCTTCTTCAAATTTTATGCCAATATGCTTTCAATCTTCATGAGTTCTTTTAAAAATAAAATTTATAAACTTTACTATAAAAACATCATACACCAAAATTAACCAGACCAAAAGTCTATACATCTCAGTGAACTTCTGTATGGTTATAACAGCCATTTGGAATAGAATCTATGTGGCTTTACATTGGATTTTACACTTTCAATATCATGTTTATTTTTTTTTATTAACTTTTATTTATTTTTTTTCCATACATTGTTTTGTTTTATTTTTTCCATTCAAGAACATAATTAAAGATAAAAAAAATTTTTTTTCCTTTCTTCCCCTTCTCCCGGTCCCCTCCCACTACCCCCCACCCCTCCTCCCTCCCCCTTTTTCCTTGAAAGAGGGCATGATGCCCTGCCCTGTTGGAAGTCCAAGGCCCACCCCCATCCCTCCTGGCCTAGGAAGGAGTGCATTCAAAAAGACTCGGTTCTCAAAAAGTTAATACATGCAGAAGAGATAGGTCCT